>JARYHS010012062.1:0-24267 GCA_031002005.1 Vandiemenella viatica
AATTGTGTGATGTGCAAAAATTCATTCGTTTTATGTTCAATTAATGATTCATTAGATACGATGCGAAAGATTTAATACAGATCTGAAATTGGTTATTTAATTTCGTGATAATTTGTAATTTTAATGGTTACTATTCCAGTGAAATCCATCATTTAATTTTGTCATAAATATGTGTCAAAATCGTAACTATACAAAACTCTTAAGCCTTTATTTCACCTTCTTTCATCATCGTTCGCAAAAATAACAACGCAGTCCATTAATATAATATTTTACACTTACAGCAGGCGTCATGTTACTGAAAAATCCACTTACTTTTGTGGGATTCGCCTCTGATTTCAACGATGTTTTATTTCCAACGTTTCGGCGTCCAACCTGGGGCCTTCATCAGGTCTGTTTAGGGTTGATGTGTCCCTTCTGACCATTTGGTGTGACCAGCGGTAGAAGGGATACATCAACCCTAAACAGCCCTGATGAAGGTCCCAGGTTGAACGCCGAAACGTTGGAAATAAAACATCCTTTAAAGCAGCGCGAATGACTCAAAAGTAAGTGGTTTTTTTTTGTTTTTTTTTTTTTGTTTTTTTTTTTTGTTTTTTTTTTTTAATAACACATTCCGTTAACACTGTAATCATTACAGTCTTCGCCATCTATAAATAAGCACCTGATCCTGTAGCCAGTCATTCAACAACCTAGCTTTACACCTCAAGCACAAAGGAAATCCACGACTCGCCTGCCTGTGACAGCGAAGCAACTTCTTCCCAGACCACTCAGCACTTCCTCGAGTTGCCCTTCACGGTAGTTACAAACGGACGTACTGCATTACCTCATGTTTTATGAGATGCAGTGTGATATCCTCAGACTACTGACAAGCTTTCCTCTTATTATAATTCATGATACATCGTATTACTTCGTCATAGGAAATAACATTAATAATAATAACACCAAAGCCAACAGAAAAACAACAGGTCACCATACCTCTACGTAAGTGGCTCAGTACTAAAGTACTACAGGAAGTTCATAGATACCTGTTGGCAGAACATCTATCTATAGAGCGGCATATTTTCTTAATTGTGTGTAATTGTTCGTGTCGAGGATAAGTTTTAAGAATTCCCGCTATCGAACAGTACTATCAGCGAATCAATCTATCCGGAAAATTGAAGGGTAATAAACTTTTAATTCCAGAAAAGCGCCAGTCGTGTGTTTCTGTATCTGGTGCACGCATGACGGTAGAAGAAATAATTACATGATCGAGAATGGAAGATTAAGCCAGTTTATAGTCGATAGTAGGAGGAGTAAGGCGACTCAAGCCAGAAACCGGGAAAACCCGTGACGTCACTAAGTGGTGGGGGGGACCTCCCTCCCCTCCCCTCCGGAGGGCTTTTTGAATGGCGGGCCGGCCGGCCAAGATGGCGGGTGCAGTGTTGCCACATTGACGGCATGACGACAGCATATTTCTAATTAAACATATATAACTGTTATTTAGTCTTTATTATAGCTGTTATTTCACTTATCTCCAACAATGTTAATCTGAAATCAGCGATATTATTTCCGATTTTGTCCTATGTGATGTAGATATTCCAGCTGCACAAATGTTGCAATGTAGCATATACACACATCCTGCCACCAGATGTCTCTACCGAACAGCGCATGACACGAGAAACTTCATCTGCGCATGCGCCGGCCAGAGATATTCCACTTCGCCACGAGATCTTCTATCCTTGTCTTGCGGGGGAAAACCCTAGCCTAAGGCGTATTTGCACAGGTGTCGGTCGACATGTACGCACTTGCTCGGCCGCCGAGACCCTGTTGCGACATGCGCGATAACTTGCATAACTCTCGCTAGAGGTCAGCACACGGTAGTAGACATTTGCCGCTAGATGGTGCGGGTGTCCCAATATGCGTGAAATATTTCGACGTTTGCTCGGGAGTCCGACAGGTTACGAAATGGCTCCATTACAGAGCGATACAGCTAGGCCATCCACCATTATGAAAGCATAGCTGGCGGACAAAGAAATTAGGGCGTCCAATACATATTGCAGAGTCTCAGGCTTGCAAAAAATTTCATGTGTATTTGTTATATGTTTAGGTGTCCTGCTATCGGGTTGCGCCATCGAAACCGTTCCAGCAGGATACATAGAAATTCACTGCGGTTCAAGAAGAAATTATTACGAGATGAGAATAATTATTATATGTCAGTTTTCGTAGAACAAATATAAGAATCTTTTATGGTAGCCTAATCCCTCGCCAGAATAACGTGTTTTAAAAACGAAAATCGAAAATTTAGTTTTCATTCTGGGTGAACAGAAAAACTGCTTGAGTCTTTGTATTTAATTAAAAAATAAGACATAGACCATGAGAAAGCGTAACTTTTACGTTTAAAAACGTGATAATGAACCACGGAATGTCTTGGCATAGGTCAAATTCACGTCTATACAATTCAGTTCTGATATTCGAAATTGGCAGAGGGTGCTTGGCACAAAAAATAACTCTGTGCGAATAACAAGAGGAAATAAGGGTCAGTACGGGGGATTCCAATATAATTAATCGTTAATGATAACTCGGGAATTTCTGTCACACTGCCATTATTTTAATTTGTTAAATTATATGCAATGAAACAAAGCGATAATCCAACTAATGTTTTTAAACTCAAAGAAGTGATTTCCTAATGTATGTGTCTACAACCTCGATGAACTTTGTGCATTTCTATCCTATTGCTATGACCGAGCATGGTGGTGTAACGGATAGCGTTCTGACCTCGCATTCGGGAGGACGGCGGTTCCGAGCATCTAGATTTGGGTTTTCATGGTTTCCAAAATCACTCCAGGCAAATGCTGGGATGCTTCCTTTAAAAGACCATGGCCGAATTCCTTGCCCCCCATCCTTTCCCGTCTCTAAAGACCTCGCTTGGCAAAGCTCATGGAATGCAGTGAGGGAAGAATGAATTCATATTAGCATCAGTACGACACCTTATTTCTTTAACTTATCTCTGCTGCCAGTGGTATAAAATATTTAATCACACTCGTAATTGTTGCCATCCAGGTCAAACCTTTGTCGTTTGTCTATCCAGGCCAATCTATGTATCAATTCTGTTATGCTTTCGTAAGCAATCACAATTGAGTGTCCTTAGCTGTACTTTGTCTAAAATTCCAATCAATCCCTTGTGACACATCAGTGATTGACACCTTTAACTGTATTTTACAGCACAGCACGTATGTTCCAGGAACGAAATACCGTCTGTTAATCTTACTAATTTCACCCCTGCCAAATCGAAGTACACCAGTCCTATGTGATAAAAATCGAGTCACGCTAAGGCAGTGCTTTCGCAAAGTCTTCTGCTAATCAGTAGCCAGGTACAAAATGTTCATTTAAGGTGGTTCTACTACAGTTTTCCAGGGAAATTCTCCCCTTTTCCAGGAAATTATTTTTCAATAAATCAGGGGGACGAAATACGTCTGTTAATCTTACTAATTTCACCCCTGTCGAATCGAAGTACGCCAGTCCTATGTGATAAAAATCGAGTCACGCTAAGGCAGTGCTAAGCACTGAACATGCCTGAGACCATCGCATGTGACCAAGGTGGGAGATACTCCCTTGTAGAAGAAATCCAGTGCCAAGCTTCTACTGATATTCTATTCCTAATTCTTTCACCAAGATCCACCCCTAGCCTCATCGCCAACATACGCCAAGCACTTTCTCAACCACCTTCTGTTTTCCAATGATTCCCTGATCAGTTACAGACAGGGTTACCTTCTGTTCGTGGTTAAAGTAAACCAAAAATTAAAAATTCGCAAAGTCTTCTCCTAATCAGTAGCCAGGTACCAAAATGTTCACTTAAGGTGCTTCTACTGCAGTTTTCCAGGAAAATTCTCCCCTTTTCCAGGAAATTACTTTTCAATAATCAGGACCCAGGAGAGTTCTCCATTCGGTTTAAAATGTTCCCATCTAACGCCAACCTTCGGATTCAGGGCCAAGTGTGACATTTGTTTGTAATTGCATGCTTCGTTCAAGTAACCACGATAAAGTTACCATAATGCTCTTAGCTAACTGATAGTTTCTTGGTCATCAAACTGGCATCATAACCCACATTTTAATAGAAGATCCCCACACATCGACAAGTATCCAAAGGTGCAGACACTAGTTCTATTGCGCCGAAGAAGCACCCACGCTTGAACTGTCGTAAATTGTTAGGTCAAAGTGGGTGTTTGGATATTTTACCACTCAGGCCTCATCATCTAAAGTCTAATGACAGATTGTGGTCATGGTCAACTTAGGCTCCATACACCACTCAGAATTATTCTGCCAATATCCATTCTAACAGCATTATACACCACATACAGCCCCCTGACACTCTTCCAATCTCCCAATGACATCCAGTCCAGTTCCTTTATTAAGGCACTTGCTGAATATTTTCCACTAATAAATCTAGCTGCTATATTTTGCATCTTGCATTTGATGTACAAAAAATGTGGTCTCCATACTACACTTATATATACAAGAAATGGTCTGACTGTGGGGTTTGTACCCAAGTCCTTCGCTTCTCTGGTACATCCCCTCATCAACCCTCTCTGTTAAACCGAGCGTGGTGGTGTAACGGATAGCGTTCTGGCCTCGCATTCGGGAGGACGGCGGTTCGAATCCCCGTCCGGGCATCCAGATTTGGGTTTTCCATGGTTTCCCCAAATCACTCCAGGTGAATGCCGGATGCTTCCTTCAAAAGGCCATGGCCGAATTCCTTCCCATTCCTTGCCCCCATCCTTTCCCGTCTCTAAAAGACCACGTTGTTAAAAAGGGACGTTAACTGTTAAAAAACAACTCTCTGTTAAATGATTTTTGTGTAGTGAAAAACGTGAGAAACACAATTCGTATGCCAACACAAACGGCAGTGAAACTGTAAAGAGTACAGTGAAATGGGAGATTGCCTATAGCCCTGAAGCAATGGTTAGAAGCACACGTGATGGTGAGCATAATTCTATAACATATATTTTAGACTCAAATTAACAGAGGAAGTAGACACACGCACACACTTGTAACATGCATACAGCGAGGTCGACAGAACTAACAGCAAGCATCATGGAAACGATGAAGTGGGGCAGAATTGTCGTTACCACTGATTAACTGGGCAGAACTATCGTTAAAAAATCATCAGACAGACGAGTTTAAGTCAGGTATCACAATACTTACACTTACAGTGCCAAGAGAGACGCAGATATACATGTTCAAGTCTACAGAAAGTTCAGGACGACTACCTGCACCAATCATGGAAACAAAAAAAAGTGATGTAGTACTTTCTTGCCCCCATGACTGGCTGAAAAACAGAACTCTCCTTACATATCATCTGCCTGGCGAGATAGAGGGTGTGCAAAAGATGGCATGTTTTCACCATACACCTAAGTATTTACATCATAAATAGTGTTCATCACACACAATTGATTACATTTACCATCAATACGTTTTCTCCCATACTGCAACCCTATCTGCCATTCATTAAGAGTGCCCCAGGTACCCTGAGTTACAATAGACATTTGACTATCCCCAGATACCAGAAACCCCTCATATTCATACTAGGTCTCAACCACAAATCCATACGTATCCATGCACAAGCTCAAAGGAAACAGGAACAGCAAATCATACATCCAGATAAATGAGTTTAAGGAAGGTATCACCATACTTACGCACACAGACACATATATCCATGCCTTCAGCGAGCTAGACACAACAACCAGCCCCAATCATGGCGACGAAAAAGTGAGGTAGAACCCCCCATGGCTCATAACTGACCAAAAAATCATCAGTAACATATGTTCCAGCACCATAACTCTTCACATCAACATCATCTCATTTATTTCACACTACAGACCTCACTATCATCCAGTATCATGTGTGCTAGGTACAAAACTGTTCGACACCCAACACGTCTATCCCACACCTAAGCTTTTTCTGCCATTCAGTAACATGTGCCCCCCATGTACCACGAGTAGCAGTAGACACTTGGTCATCAGACAGATATCATAACTCCCATATTAATACTAGGTCTCACCCACAAATCCATATGTCACCTCACACAAGCATCAGTGCAGGAACAGCACATTCATACGTCCCAGATAGAAATGAGTTTAAGGGAAGGTATCACCATACTTACGCATACAGACACAGAGATAGAGACTGCATACACACGTACACTTCCATGCCTACAGCGAGCTCTAACACAACAACCAGCCCAATCGTGGCAACGAAAAAGTGGGAACGAACACCCATGACTGGCCAAAAATCATAGAAAGACACACATACACACACACTACACATGTCAATGCATTCACGACAGTTCCATTCATCACCACACATAACTGGAGGAAAGAGACTGAACATGCTAGATCCAACTGAAGAGTTACAGGATGTGTGAAGTTTGAAATCACAGTCCACATCTCTCCCACACCGCAACCCTTTCGGTCATTTAATAACATGTGACCCAGGTACCATGAGTTACAATGGACACTTGTCTATCAGACGGGATATCATAACCTCCATATTCATACTAGGTCTCACCCACAAACCCATACGTCTCCACACAAGCACAAACATATGGGAGGAACAAGCAATTCATACGTCCAGATAAATGAGTTTAAGGAAGGTATCACCAATACTTACGCATACAGACACAGAGAAAGACGCACACAGACACATATATCCATGCCTACAGCGAGCTCAACACAACAACCAGCCCAATCATGGCAAAGAAAAAGTGGGACAGAACCCCCATGGCTCAAGACTGACAAAAAAAAAAATCCATCATTAACATCGTGTTCCAAGTAACAAACTCCTCACATCAAAATCATATCATTTAACTCACACTACAGACCTCTCTGCCATTCAGTATCGTTGGTAATATGTACAAAGCTAATTTCATAAGTTACCACATACATACAAGTAATTGCAGGAAAGGGTCCCGACACACGACATCCACACTGAGGTGTTACATGATAGGCAGATGATAGCATGTCTTTACAATACATCTCAGTGCTCACCACACATACTTGATTTTTAATGTGCCATCAGTATAGCTTGTGGCTGGAACTAAGCTCTTGGACAATGTTTGGCCAAAAGTCATTTGTTAATAGCAGCTCATCAAGCACAAATTTTGGGTGCAACCTGCCCAGGCGGGCGCGGCGCGAGGTGGGCCACCCTTCCTCAGCAGGCGGACGCGTACATCGTGTTAGGTCGGTATACCGGCGCATATTACCGCCTCGAGCGCAATGAAATTCCGGTCTTCAGTGCGGTCCTAAAAATGCGGTTACCGGTAGTAGGTCCCGGTCGGAAAACTCCGGTAAACCATCGCGGTCCGCGCTTTTAGACCGGCGTATTACGGTATTTTTGTCCGCAGTGGGGAAGGGTGGCCACCTCCGCGCCGCGCCCGCCCGGGCAGGTTGACCCAAAATTTGTGATTGATGAGCTGCTATTAACAAATGACTTTTGGCCAAACATTGCCAAGAGCTTAGTTCCAGCCACAAGGTATACTGATGGCACATTAAAAATCAAGTATGTGTGGTGAGCACTGAGATGTATTGTAAAGACATGCTATCATCTGCCTATCATGTAACACCTCAGTGTGGATGTCGTGTGTCGGGACCCTTTCCTGCAATTACTTGTATGTATGTGGTAACTTATGAAATTAGCTTTGTACATATTACCAACGATACTGAATGGCAGAGAGGTCTGTAGTGTGAGTTAAATGATATGATTTTGATGTGAGGAGTTTGTTACTTGGAACACATGTTAATGATGATTTTTTTTTTGTCAGTCTTGAGCCATGGGGGTTCTGTCCCACTTTTTCTTTGCCATGATTGGGCTGGTTGTTGTGTTGAGCTCGCTGTAGGCATGGATATATGTGTCTGTGTGCGTCTTTCTCTGTGTCTGTATGCGTAAGTATGGTGATACCTTCCTTAAACTCATTTATCTGGACGTATGAATTGCTGTTCCTCCCATATGTTTGTGCTTGTGTGGAGACGTATGGGTTTGTGGGTGAGACCTAGTATGAATATGGAGGTTATGATATCCGTCTGATAGACAAGTGTCCATTGTAACTCATGGTACCTGGGTCACATGTTACTAAATGACAGAAAGGGTTGCGGTGTGGGAGAGATGTGGCTGTGATTTCAAACTTCACACATCCTGTAACTCTTTAGTTGGATCTAGCATGTTCAGTCTCTTTCCTCCAGTTATGTGTGGTGATGAATGGAACTGTGTGAATGCATTGACATGTGTGTGTGTGTGTGTATGTGTGTCTTTCTATGATTTTTGGCCAGTCATGGGTGTTCTGTACCACTTTTTCGTTGCCACGATTGGGCTGGTTGTTGTGTTGAGCTCGCTGTAGGCATGGAAGTGTACGTGTGTATGCGTCTCTATCTCTGTGTCTGTATGCGTAAGTATGGTGATACCTTCCTTAAACTCATTTATCTGGACGTATGAATTGCTGTTCCTGCACTGATGCTTGTGTGAGGTGACATATGGATTTGTGGGTGAGACCTAGTATTAATATGGGAGTTATGATATCTGTCTGATGACCAAGTGTCTACTGCTACTCGTGGTACATGGGGGGCACATGTTACTGAATGGCAGAAAAAGCTTAGGTGTGGGATAGACGTGTTGGTGCGAACAGTTTTGTACCTAGCACACATGATACTGGATGGTAGTGAGGTCTGTAGTGTGAAATAAATGAGATGATGTTGATGTGAAGAGTATGGTGCTTGGAACATATGTTACTGATGATTTTTTGGTCAGTTATGAGCCATGGGGGGTTCTACCTCACTTTTTCGTCGCCATGATTGGGGCTGGTTGTTGTGTCTAGCTCGCTGAAGGCATGGATATATGTGTCTGTGTGCGTAAGTATGGTGATACCTTCCTTAAACTCATTTATCTGGATGTATGATTTGCTGTTCCTGTTTCTTTGAGCTTGTGCATGGATACGTATGGATTTGTGGTTGAGACCTAGTA
The DNA here is from genome assembly GCA_031002005.1 of Vandiemenella viatica. NCBI lineage: Eukaryota > Metazoa > Arthropoda > Insecta > Orthoptera > Morabidae > Vandiemenella > Vandiemenella viatica. The sequence continues at coordinate 8,986 of JARYHS010012062.1, forward strand.
TGAATATGAGGGGTTCTGGTATCTGGTGATAGTCAAATGTCTATTGTAACTCATGGTACCTGGGGCACTCTTAATGAATGGCAGATAGGGTTGCAGTATGGGAGAAACGTATTGATGGTAAATGTAATCAATTGTGTGTGATGAACACTATTTATGATGTAAATACTTAGGTGTATGGTGAAAACATGCCATCTTTTGCACACCCTCTATCTCGCCAGGCAGATGATATGTAAGGAGAGTTCTGTTTTTCAGCCAGTCATGGGGGCAAGAAAGTACTACATCACTTTTTTTTGTTTCCATGATTGGTGCAGGTAGTCGTCCTGAACTTTCTGTAGACTTGTACATGTATATCTGCGTCTCTCTTTGTGCACGTAAGTGTAAGTATTGTGATACCTGACTTAAACTCGTCTGTCTGATGATTTTTTTAACGATAGTTCTGCCCAGTTAATCAGTGGTAACGACAATTCTGCCCCACTTCATCGTTTCCATGATGCTTGCTGTTAGTTCTGTCGACCTCGCTGTATGCATGTACAAGTGTGTGCGTGTGTCTACTTCCTCTGTTAATTTGAGTCTAAAATATATGGTTATAGAATTATGCTCACCATCAACGTGTGCTTCTAACCATTGCTTCAGGGCTTAGGCAATCTCCCATTTCACTGTACTCTTTACAGTACACTGCCGTTTGTGTTGGCATACGAATTGTGTTTCTCACGTTTTTTCACTACACAAAAATCATTTAACAGAGAGTTTTTTTTTTTTTTTTTTTTTTTTTTTTACAGTTTAACGTCCCTTTTTAACAACGTGGTCTTTAGAGACGGGAAAGGATGGGGGCAAGGAATGGGAAGGAATTCGGCCATGGCCTTTTGAAGGAAGCATCCCGGCATTCACCTGGAGTGATTTGGGGAAACCATGGAAAACCCAAATCTGGATGCCCGGACGGGGATTCGAACCGCCGTCCTCCCGAATGCGAGGCCAGAACGCTATCCGTTACACCACCACGCTCGGTTTAACAGAGAGGGTTATGAGGGATGTACCAGAGAAGCGAAGGACTTGGGTACAAACCCACAGTCAGACCATTTCTTGTATATATAAGTGTAGTATGGAGACCACATTTTTTGTACATCAAATGCAAGATGCAAAATATAGCAGCTAGATTTATTAGTGGAAAATATTCAGCAAGTGCCTTAATAAAGGAACTGGACTGGATGTCATTGGGAGATTGGAAGAGTGTCAGGGGCTGTATGTGGTGTATAATGCTGTTAGAATGGATATTGGCAGAATAATTCTGAGTGGTGTATGGAGCCTAAGTTGGCCATGACCACAATCTGTCATTAGACTTTAGATGATGAGGCCTGAGTGGATAAAATATCCAAACACCCACTTTGACCTAACAATTTACGACAGTTCAAGCGTGGGTGCTATCTTCGGCGCAATAGAACTAGTGTCTGCACCTTTGGATACTTGTCGATGTGTGGGGATCTTCTATTAAAATGTGGGTTATGATGCCTGTTTGATGACCAAGTTAGCTAAGAGCATTATGGTAACTTTATCGTGGTTACTTGAACGAAGCATGCAATTACAAACGTCACACTTGGCCCTGAATCCGAAGGTTGGCGTTAGATGGGAACATTTTAAACCGAATGGAGAACTCTCCTGGGTCCTGATTTATTGAAAAAGAATTTCCTGGAAAAGGGGTGAATTTTCCTGGAAAACTGCAGTAGAAGCACCTTAAGTGAACATTTTGGTACCTGGCTACTGATTAGGAGAAGACTTTGCGAATTTTCAATTTTTGGTTTACTTTAACGCACGAAAAGAAGGTAACCCTGTCTGTAACTGATCAGGGAATCATTGGAAACAGAAGGTGGTTTGACGAAGTGCTGGGCGTATGTTGGCGATGAGGCTAGGGGTGGATCTTGGTGAAAGAATTAGGAATAGTGGACTGGATTTCTTCTATAAGGAAGTGGGTAAATTTTCTATATCTCCACCTTGGTTACAGGCAATGGTCTCAGGCATGTTCTGTGCTTAGCGTGACTCGATTTTTATCACATAGGACTGGCGTACTTCGATTCGACATGGGTGAAATTAGTGAGATTAATAGACGTATTTCGTTCCTAGAACATACGTGCTGTGCTGTAAAATACAGTTAAAGGTGTCAATCACTGATGTGTCACAAGGGATTGATTGGAATTTTAGACAAAGTACAGCTAAGGACACTCAATTTGTGATTGCTTACGAAAGCATAACAGAATTGATACAGACGACAAAGGTTTGACCTTGATGGCAACAATTACGAGTGTGATTAAATATTTTATACCAATGGCAACAGAGATAAGATTAGGGAAATAAGGAGTCGTACTGATGTTTCCATTCCTTGAGCTTTGCCATTGTCAAACTGGAAACTTTGATTTTTTTTTCTAGCTTTGATGTGGGAAAGGCTTTGTCACAAATATTTTCAAGTGGCCTCTTGTCCAAAGACAGGGTTGAGAAATAGGCTTGAAAAAAAATTACATGCTGATTGGTTTGACATCATGTATTCACTTCTGGAATGTCTGTAGGGAAAGAAACTGGTTTTCAAATCGACAACTTTGCTTTAGTTTAGGAGCTATTAATTCATCGAGGTCACACTTACATACATCAGTAAACCCCTTCAATGCCTCTTTGAGTTCAAAAGTGTCTGTGTTTCATTACACACAATTTAATACATCCTTTAAAATACACGGAATGTAGGTGACACTCGTGAGCTATATTGTATTGTTCACAACGAATCCAACATGATGTGACTAATTGAGTTTGTTTCCCGTCTCTTCGTCGGTGTATTAATTTTTAATGTCTGCCTGCTTCGATGAACGGAATTTTTTTATGGTTTTCCCTACCTTCGTCGGTGAATGTCTCTCGGTTTCAATGAAAGGATTGATGGGTTTTTGAGGCTACGAATTTTGAAAGAAATAACGTATGTGTGGTATTGCTATACTTTATCACAATAATTTCATTTTTTAAACTTTTTAACGTCTCTCTAACAACGTGGCCTTTTGAGACGGGGAAAGGATGGGGAGCAAGGAATGGGAAGGAATTCGGCCATGTCCTTTTGAAGGAAGCATCCCGGCATTCACCTGGAGTGATTTGGGGGAAACCATGGAAAACCCAAATCTGGATGCCCGGAAACGCCGTCCTCTCGAATACAAGGCCAGAACGCTAAAACAGGTACTTTTTTTATCGTCTCTCTAACAACGTGGTCTTTAGAGACGGGGAAGGAATGGGAATGATTTCGGTCATGGCCTTTTGAAGGTAGCATCCCCGGCATTCACTTGGAGTGATTTTGGGAAACCATGGATGCCTGGATGGGGATTCGAACCTCCGTCCTCCCGAATGTGAGGCAAGAACGCGGCAGTCACCCTGCATGACAGCCATCTATCGGAAACCGGGATACTTTGCACCTCGGCAGTCGATTTTTTTTAATGTCTCTCTAACAACGTGGCCTTTTGAGACGGGGAAAGGAATGGGAATGAATTCGGTCATGGCCTTTTGAAGGTAGCATCCCCGGCATTCACTTGGAGTGATTTTGGGAAACCATGGATGCCTGGATGGGGATTCGAACCTCCGTCCTCCCGAATACGAGGCAAGAACGCTAAATGATTTCATGAAAACAGGTACACATAGAATTCTTCCTCGGTTTTATATCTGGAGTTTATGACGGTTTTTTTCCCCCATATCGAACGTTAAAAGGAAACATTTATGCTTTTTTTATTCGAGGCAGGCTGGTTCCATACTCTCTAGGTATGGAAACTAAAATTTTGATTTTCGTTTTGAAATTGACGAGTTGGAACGGCTTTTTCAATAAAAACACCGCGGCCGGACTCGAACCGGCGACCTTCGGCACTCTAGCTCCAACGCTACCGATGTCTGTTCACGTAATATCCGTTGATGTGGACTTTTTTATTTTTTTAATAAAATTGCAATGATTTACGCTTAAGAACCGAAGAAAATATTTTACTGTGTGTCTATAGTAGCCAAGATGTTTCGCAGCGCTTGCTTAACAGGACGCTAGGAATACACATTTCGTCACGCTTAATGGATAAGCAAACAGTCGAGTGGGAATTGTACACATTTCGCAGAGCGCGCCGGAAATACTGCCACCGAACGCCACCTACCAGTGAGCCAAAGAACTAACGGGGGCTGCCATCTACCAGCGGATCTGTGAACTAACGGTCCAGCGCCATCTAGCCGCCGATCGGGGAACTAACGGCGGCCATATTGTGACGTCATACGACCGTGCTTCCACCTGGCGGGTGCGCCAGCTAAGACAAACTGCATCTACTATCATATAACTAACTCTAGCATGACTGGTACTGGTGTTGTATCGAGCTCTCTGTAGGCATGGAGATGTGCATATGTGTGAGTCTCTCTTTGTTTATGTATGCGTAATTATGGTGATACTTTCCTTTAACTCGCCTGTCTGGATGTTTGAGGTGCAGTTCATTTCCACCACTGATGTGTGTGTGTGTTGGATCTGTGATTTTTTTTTCTGGGGAATGCTCTGTAACCATGTGTATATCTGTTTTTCAAGGCACTCATTATTTTTTTTTGAAAAATTCATAATATCGTCGGTTCGATGCTTCTGGTGCTCGCCACTGGTAAGTTGTGCAGACTGACCAATATGTATACGCTCCATATACACGTTAGATAGGTTTGGGGTTGTGTGGTACATCATGTCTAGATGTACCGTCGTTTTTATATAGTAGCTACTTTATAGTATTCTAGCTTTTATTACAGCGCTAGAATAACTCTGTTTATTTATCATCTGCTGCTGGCGAATCTGAAATATCAAAACCTTCCTGTGGATACTGTTACTGTAACTGCGATTTTTCATTTGTGTAGTTACTGAGGTAGAACTCGGAACTGTTCCACTACCACACTACGCGAATATGGAAAACCTCCACAAAAAAAAGATAATCAGGAGAGATGAAAGGATCATCCAGATTTATAATTTCTCCATGTAACTCCATGAGATTACCGGGATGGTACTTTCAAAAAGGTTTGCCTAAATATTAGTGATATGGTCTGTGAAATGGTATTACTGAAAAGAATCATTGCCAGCGTGTGAGTTTTCTGACAAGGTTGTTGAGCACTGTGCTCATACGCTTTGTATAAATTCAGCTAAAACATACTTTAAAATTTTTAGTTTCAGGAATCACCGAGTACCACGCAGAAACACGAGTCAAACGTTAAAAAAAAAAACGCGTCAGAAAAAAAGTAGATAGACTCTGAGATACCATACAGTGTCTACCAGTCCAAACGGGGTTAGCTGGGTGCCTGAGTTCCCCGAAGAGCGTAGGGAGTAAAGGAATACACTAGTATATGATAGTGATTCGTAAATTGCATGGGGCAAACATTGAAATTCGTCTCGAAAACACTCGAACGCCCATAACTGCAGTGAGAAATAAATAATGGAAAAACCAGTACAGTAATGAATATTACGATGTGTTGTGTATATTTTCAGTACACAAAAAAATCTTACTGAGTCTGACAATCGTGAGGACGCAGGTTCGAATCCTCGTCCTGCCATCCAGATTTGGGTTTTCCATGGTTTCCACAAATTAATCCAAATAAATGTCAGAAGAGTTCCTTCGAAAGGCCACTGCCGAATTCCTTCCCAGTTCCCTAGTCCTACAACTACTAGTACACAAAATTACTTTACAAGAAAAATCAGTGATAACAACAAATTGTGTTGTTATTCCCATCAATCAAAACAAATCGGCTGGCCCAAGTGTAGCATGCATATCTCAACACCTTCCATTACTCAGATGGCTACTGTTTCTCGGATGGACTTATTGTTAAAAAGGTTTAAAGTACCTATTGTAAGCTGTCAGTTTTCAGTAAACACAAGTAACTTTAAGAAACATTCCAGAAATTATTTGAATAAAGATATAGCACCAGTAAAAACGTATAGGTAAATTACTCCCTGGAATTATATTCATTTGTTTGGCGTTACGACGAGTTGTGGTGATCTCAGAAAGTCACCACATGTTTTATTAGAAGGGGCGATTAAAAATGAAAGCTCTGCATTTAGTGAATATGATTACAGCCATCGAATTCCTGACAAAGGACTCCTTCAGTTTGGTGCCGGCTTGTCGGCTGGCGGGACACACAATAGTAATACCTTGAAGAATGTCCGTCAGGGAAGAGAGGGGGTAGGGGAGTCTACCTCCCTGCAGGCACATGCTTCCAAGGAGAGCGAACATTGCGGCAGAACGTGGCAGGTGCCACGCAGTGCTGTTTGCTGAAAAAAGTTTTTATTTGTATGTGTGGATGCTGCAGCACCAGTGAGGACTTCACATGGTAATGTATCATCCCTTCTGACTGAAAAGTGTTGAAATTTCGCTGTCATAGTGATTTAAAAGCCCAGTACGACCCTGAGAGCAGACAAAATTGCTAATTGCGTCTCCCAACATATATTTGACTTCATTGAGCTAGCCGTGGAACTTGATGACTTACTGATAAACGAATGTTAGTCCTTCTGATACAGAACTCAAGAATCCATCCTTAAATATCATGTGTGTCAATTTGGAAAAATTCATATTTAAATATGTTTCAATTGTTTATGCTAGAATAAAAATTCGATGGTTTTAAATAAATTTTTCATTCTATCATTCAAATGTGAGGCAGAACTCTGTTCCTTTAATCTTCCTCTTTTGGAATGGCGCCTTTGGAATTAGTTTCATAGTAATTAATTAAATAAGTTAAACTCAAAAATCAAAATTTTCTCATTACAAAGAGCTCATTAAGAGAGGAGAGTAGTCAGAACATTTCAGAGTTTACTCAACATCTACACCACTATTCTCCATTTTAACAAACTATGCTTAGCAAAAGATGCCAAGCGATGCCATTAAAGCCTTTCGTTTATTCCAATTCGCAACAACACGAGAGAAAGAAAAATATTTAAATGCAATTACGGGTCATTTTAAGTCGCCATATTCGTTACTTGAATAAGCAGACGGAATAAGAATTAGGATATCGTTTGTTTTATTATAGAGGCAAATGTGGAGAAGTGATATGGGAAGGTTAGTTGTGCGCATCGAAAATAAAATATTTAAATGCAATTATGGGTCATTTCAATTATCCCATGTGAGCATTTCTCTTCGTTACTAGATTAAGCAGATGGAATTAGAATTCGGATATCGTTTGTTTTATTAGCTAAGCATATGTGGAGATGTGGTGTGGGAAGGGAGACTCTTCAAGAAACATGGGGCCTTGGCAAACCTTAGACGAATCGAGATCATGTATTGTAACACGTAAATTTCTGCTTAACACACTGAAATTAAGTCTTGTGACATGTCAAAGATTATGTGAATTTCTGCGTATTAAAATGACGTTTACTTCATTAAAATCTGTAAAGTAGTTTCGGAGTTACGAATTTCAGCGTAAGCTAGGATCTTAACTCGCCATCACCAGGCCTTTTGGCAGGCAGGGGCTAACTTCAGGGGGTGCGAGCCTTTCATAGATGGGTAGGACCTTCACGACGGGCTGGTGTTTCATGCCAAATTTGCTTTCGCCGCTCTGTACTGTTCATGTCTAAATACGCCGAAATAAAATGAAATCTATACAGGCTTATAATTCATGAACGGGAAGAGATATTAAATTCGCACAAAATGCATTTTATTTGTCGTGAAAAGTACTAGTTAATCAAGATATTGACCGGGTATTTAATTCTATAAATAATAACTATTAGTATATTTATTCGAAGCTCGGACTGCGCGCTATAAATGCTGAACAATTTACCCAGGCATTCCAGGGATTAATCAGTTGGAGATTATGTAAAATTAAATTATTAGGATTTTAAATTAGCATAATCGTTGCAATAAAAACCCTTTAAATTAAATACACACGTATGGTTTGATTACCCAATAACTTAATAGTCTGTGGATTAAATCATAATTACGATTTAATCAAAAATTATATAGCGTTTAATCAATTATGCAATATACATTAATACATCAATACATTATTTATTTATGGTAAAATTAATTATAATAACAGAAATTACTTTATTAATCGACGAGCTACTTATGTCGTAGGATATTAGGGTCTAATGTCGTATAACTGCAGCAATTATCATTATACGATCGTGGAGCTGTAATTCACCTTCGCTATGATACCTTATAGGTGGGGTTTTGTAGACAGGCGGGTCTCAATCTGCATAAATTGTGGGAGGGGGTGCCCCTGATCTTATGGATGCCGATTTTCAGACATGCAGTTTTCAACTGGCTGGAGAAGAGGAGGAGGGGCAGGAGCATGGAATTAGGTGGTGTCCCCTGTCAACAATCACATTACTTTTATTTCCAACGATAGGAACTTGGTCACAAAATACCGACCAGACTGGGGTTTGTAGGCCACCTGTCCCATGTCAACAAGTAAAACCAGAGTATTAAAAAATACATTTTTTGTGCATCCACATAATCAAAAATTAACTGTCGAAATTGTGATAAAAAATTAACTTTGATTTTAAAACAATATTCTAGCTAATACATGACAGATATTGCCTGTTTTATTTATGTGTTTACAGTTACGAGTTCGTAGAATGATGATATTATATTCTGCGACCTCATCATGCGCGCGAATCTTGGAATATCTAATACAGTAGCCTATACAGCGAATGAAAGGATAATCCTGCAACCGCAGGTATGTCACAGTATTTCCTACTAAATGACAAAATTTTATTTCAGTAAAAGTTTCACCATTTTTGAGATATTGATTTTTTATTTTTTTTTCGAAACATGTGACTTTGTTCAGTTTGTTCCATGCCATTTTTTTCACAAATTAAGACTTTTTGAAAAAGTCTTAATTTGCAAAAATGGCAGGGAATAAACTGAACAAAGTCACACGTTTCGAAAAAAATTTAAAAACATCAATATCTCGAAAATTGATAGACTTTTACTTAAGGTGACCAGGCGTCCCGCTATTGGCGGGACGGTCCCGATTTTTAACAATTCGTCCCGCGTCCCGCGGCGTTTTAAAAAAGTCCCGATTTTTTGAAAGAATGCATGACAAGCTAGGGAACGGCGGCAGCCATGTGGCTATTTCGTCAGGATATGACTTTTATTCTAATTTTGTTAATTTTATAAAGTTCAGCTTTAATAAAATAAATAATTGTTGAGAACTGATTATCGAGAAGTTATTATCAAGAACTGCTTATCGAAAGTCGCATTGTTGATCAGTTGTTAACATACGACCACCATTGTTTAGACTTAATGAACAATGGCATTTTTGACACTGACAACGACGAAAACCAGAGACAATAGAAGAAAACATTTTATAACTGCCTCTCAGGCGATACACGTCGTGTTGCGTCCTAATGCTAGTTAAACAAGTGATGTCAACAAATCAGCTATTCAGATAATTTAGGTAATTAATTTATTTGATATATACTTAAATGTTCTTGAATTTAGCAGACAGAACTCGTATTACAGTATTTAAACTGTATTTTATAGAGGCGTCAAAAAATCTAGCGCCGGCCTTGAAAGTGACACTTAGACTTACGTCACAGCAAATTCAGAACTTAATTGGAATTATGTGCAAAAATCATTCGATCATTTTACTCAAAATTTTCCGTATAGTAAAATGTCCTAAAATGATCTTTTTAATGAAGTATTATTATTAAAAAAATATATTATCAAGGAAAAGGTAAAAATTTGGTCTTCAACAAAAGTCACAATAGAGAACAAATGGTTAGAAATATTTCATCATTTTGAAACAAACCATGTTCCATACAATAATGCACTAAAAATTGTGTAATACGCGCTGTCCTTACAAGGAACTAATACTGCGACTGAACGCGTTTTTTTGTGTATTATATACTGATGTTGAAATTAAAAAAAATATATTTATTACAAAACTATTTTTGCATTATATAAAAATTTTTGTTGCTCCATATAGACCAACTTTGTAATCAAGAAAACCCTACCCCCCAGTCAGTGGTTGTCCCGCTTTACCAATGTTAAAAACTGGTCACTTTACTTTTAATAAGATAAATTTTTCTTATTTAGTGGGAAATGAGGTGACCTGTCTGCAGTTGCAGGATTATCCTTTCATTCCTGAACACCCTGTGTAATTTTATATGCGGTCCGTGGAGTTATGACGCATTTCCAAACTGGCCCGCAAGATGATTTGGGTTGGCCACCCCTGGTTTATGCAATGGGTTGTAACATTGGATAGAATTTATTCTGATTATTATCATAGTTCCCGAAATACAGATGACAAAAACGTATATTCTGAAATATTTTTCTGTTCACGTATCACACCAAAACTAATGGAATAGCTTAGGTGGTGGGTTAACATGTAGGATTTTATTTTTGATAGGTTACGAAGTTATCGAGATACAAAGTGAAAAACTATAAATTTTTAAATTTTATCTATCTGTCCACACATCATGCAAAATACGTATGAAAGAAATTCAACTAAACTTTACATTGCAGTAGCTTATGTCGCAGTTGGGTGGTCATGGATATACTAAAGGAAAAGGAGATACAGTACAGAACATGGAAATTTAAACATAGATGATCAAAGGAGAAAACAGGGGTAGCTATAATCAAAACGTAGTAGAGAAAAAAGAACGAATACCAGAAAGAAAATGCATTGAAACTAAAAGGACAAATTTCAAGGAGATTCTTACAAAGGCAGCAACGGAAAGTCGGAAACCAAAGGCTGTACAGCCTGTACCAAGGGGTCCAAGAACAGCTAGATATACCTAATTGTGGTAGAGCAGTGAAATCTAGGATACTCTGATAGCAAAAACTGCTCAAGTAATGGAAATTGTTCACAAAAGGAGAAGCAAGAGAAGATACAAGGATGCTAATAAAGAAGCAAAGAGAGCAATTGCTAAGGTAAAGAAAGAATCAACCAAAGAACGATAAGGAAAACATGGGACATCGGAGGAGGAAAACGCTGGATCACCAAAACAAGCCATAAGAAAGGAGAAGACTTGGGACAGGTAAGTTTACTGAAGAACAACAACGGTAAAATCATCCATGAAATTGACAGATTTAAAGATAGATCGAGGGGTACTTCTTGGAGCTTTTGAATGCAGAAAACAACAGAGAAGAACTGGAAGAAATACCAAAAATGTCAGGTCCAGAAATGATGGTTCATACAGAATATGTAGAAATGTTGTCGGAGAAATGAAATTAGGAAAAGCACCGGGAGCGTCAAATGTTCCAGTAGAATTGTTAAAAGCACTGGGATATTATGGAGTCGATTGGGTACATGATATCTTGCAGACAATGTGGCTGGAAGGGAATATGCCAAAGGAATGGAGATTCAGCATACTGACTCCCATATTTACTATATAATTTTCGTAAGCTCACTCATTCACTCACCACGATAGCTATTGGCTGGAGAGAAAAGAGTTACGTGTCAATCTTCGCTCGCAAAACAGTGACCAGAGATATCATTAGAAGAAATTCGTGGTTATGTCCACAATTTAATAGTTAAACAACTGCTACTAAATTAATAGCCATATTACAGTAATTAGGTTGTTTTTCGTAGCGCTTCACAGCTTAAAAAAATGATAAAATTTGCAGCTGAAAAAAAGTGGAGCTGCTTTTCAGTAACATGTTGCTAATGAAAGCAATTTGAAAAAACAAAATAAAAAAATTTTAAATAATTATTTTACTCATGGTCTCTGCTGTAACCACGAATGACAATTGTCTTTCCGGCTTGGAAAAATTTCAATCTAATAAAAATTTTCACTAATGTTGTTGGTTGACCAAAGTTTATTTGCTTTTTTAGGATTTTACTGACCACTTTCGTTAATGGTCTTTGTTCATGTTCATTGTATGTGAGTTATTAGATTATTTTAAGTGTACATCAGACCAAATATGTTACCGAATCGAGTATTATGGAAATTCATTTCTTCGGAGTTGCTCAACTTTTTAATAATATGGAATGTGTATTGTGTTCTCTGGCCTTTACAGATACTATGACCAATGATTACATTATGAGTGTTTGCCTAGTCTCAATCAAAAAGACTGTGATGCTTTTGAAGAAAAACAGGTTTTTTTTTTTTTTTTTTTTTTTTTTTTTTTTTTTTTTTAAATTTTGCAGAGTGAACTTTATAGGTCAAATACAAGTAAGTTTCAATTTAAGCAATTATACGATCGTGTTTAATACCTCCCTCTATTAATGCTTCTGAGTTCTTCAAGCTCAAGAGATTTTATTGACCCTGAAACACAGGCCAAGTTTATATTTAGTCAAATCAGTTCAACCTGTTACAATTTTTCATCCTAGAAACTGGAACTATTCTAGACCCGTGGCGATACGCAAAAACAGTCACGGGCTTACACTAGTAAAAGAATAAAGGTGACATTCATAAGTGTGGTAACTTGAGAGGAATAAGACTTACTGAGCATCTCTGAAAGTTTTTTGAAAGAATCCTGGGACAACAGGCTTAGAAATGTCGCTAACATAAATGAATTCCAGCACGGGTTTGTGAAAGGAAAGAGTACTACTGAAATTTTGTTTATTGGGTATGTGGAGTACTGATGCACTAAAATCCTCTGACTGTCACCGCCTAGACTGGACAGTTAGCTTGCAGACAGCTAGAAGAGACCTGATGAAGACAGCAGAGCTAGCTGTCGAAACATCGTGTTTATACAAACATCATCCGGCTGGACACCCGAGGGGATTTTATTGCAACCTTGTTTATTGTACAAACTCTAAAAGAAGACGAAGGAAATAAAAATCTGCATTATGCGTTCATATATTTGGAAAAGGTCTTTGACAGAATGCCACGTGATCTGGTGTTCTGGTACCTTAGGAGACAAGGAATTACGGAAAAGATGGTCAGTATGCAGTGCGCAGACTCCAGGCTCAAAGCATTTTACTAAAGTGGATTAAAATGTCCTCACAAGGTGCGTTTTTCACAGCGAAACTATTATAATTTGGCTAAAAATCTTTGTCCCACTGGAAAGAATAAAGATGTTAGATCTTAATAATTTTAACTGTACGATTTTTTTTGACCCAAATACTGATATAGAAACATCGAGATGATTACGGTTTCGATCAACCAGGAACAGAGGGTAAAATCTGGCAGACGGATTAAAAGGTCGACGTAGAAGCCGATACTAGATTTTTATGCAGATATAGAAACGTCTGATGTCTGAAGCAGTTACAGTCGATAAGATGCAATCTCTCGGTTTTAATGGGTTTTCCAAGAGTGTGCCCGGGAGCGGATATTACTCGGTTGGTAATGGCGCTCAGACACCTGCCCGTAGGGTTGGTGACGTCAGCAATCGTATTAGGGACCGCTGCATAGCAATTACTTGTCCAATCAGCTTCTTCCAGGAGTCGCAGCCGGCTCGGTAATTTCACTGGAGACTTCTGTTTCAATACTCGAAACTTGTTAATCTCTCAGTAATAACTATTTTCATTTTTAATTATTCATTTACGTCATCTCCTTACCTAGTTTAGGAATTCCGAAGTAATAACTTCCGTGAAAGATTGCGTTCTGTTTAAGACGTTTTACTGATCGTAATTGGAAAACCGCTTAATTATTTGTAAGTCCTCGAACTAAACACTTCGGTTCCTATTATGGAAGTTGTTATTACACAACCGAAGCGTGTGCTGGAAGAACCTGAGATGTAATTATACTGTGGAAATTAACGAGTGTATCAAATGCAATGCTGTAATACTTATTTGTATAGATCACTGTTAATTTTTTCATCTGAACTTCCAGATACTCAGAGGAAAGTACAGGTTGGGTTGTTCTAGTGTCAATAAGCACACCTGGGGAAACATGTTAAGCACATTTAGACCCAGATAAAGTTTAATATAAGTTTTCAGTTCATTTTACGAACACCTGATTTGAACAAAATCTGATTTACATGCAGTTCTATGGTAACAACTTGAGCATCTAATGAAAATCAAGACAGCACTAATAAATGGGATATTAACTGAGCATATATTGTCATTATTTTTAAGGTATAACCTACTAGCTATTTAGTCACATATTTACGACCACGTTTATGGTTTAAAATAAACGAAAATTTGTTTTCTCAGCAACAGATTTTAACTGTCTAACTGTTTCGGTGGTTGCAGAAGCAACTGTGACAGGTCATCTTGATACATTTCTGTTTTGAATTCTCAGAGACATAAATATTTCACAGTATTGGTTTATCACTTTTACAGAATCGTACGTGTTAAGCTGCTTGGTTGTGGAAACGCTGGTAAGTTTTTATACATTTGTTTCGCTATGAAACGCTTTTATAAATCTGGAAACCTGTACCCAAACTTCTCCTTTAAGAAGTCTATTGATTTCGGACTAAATACATGCTAGACAAAAATGTATGCCACAGATAATCTTTGACTATAGGAACACAAAGTGAAAAGTTATAAACTGCTTTTATATTGTTTAAAAAGTTGTTTTCAGCCATTCCAGATGTTCCTATAATCTCATTGTTATTTTTAATATTATGGCAACGAAATAAGAGACTATTCTCTATGTGCGATTGGAATGAATTTTAAATCCAACAGCAGACAATAAAAACGCTCGTGTCAAGTTGGATATAGTCAACTCCTTCTAAGCGCTGTACTCTTTCCCACGGAATATATGCGGCTGTATTTGCAGAAACATTTACGAGTGATGGATTCACTTGCAGATTCCTGTATGACTTCTGATAAAATTTTGTTTTTAAAATTAATTCTTCAGCTTAGCAACCAGCATGAAGTTTATTAAGGCAACGGGCACTTATTATATTCGCTTATTCGATTATAGAGCTTACGACAAAAAGAATGTATTGGCATGGTAATGGAAAAAAAATTTTGTTCCAAAGTTGCCACTAATGACAAGTCGGCAATCTCCACATCTCGGCATTCACACGTGTTTACATCAATATGCAGTAAAGCTATAATGCTACTTTAAAAAACAAGAAAATGGGTAATTGGCTGACCTGCTCAAATCACAAATTAAAGTCGTACTGCAAAGGGAATGACGACTGACAGGTAAATAGTGGGATTTCTTCTCCATCTTTTCCAACTGCTGCTTCCTAGTGGCTCTAATTTCTTGCATTAATTAAGTACCTATTCACGTGGAGGAGTATCATGTAGGTGTCTGTTGGTATAGAGCCCTGCTACCCGGAACTGAAAGGCGCGTGGACCGTGAAATTGGTTCCCGGGCGGCAATATTAGGTGTCTGGTCACATCTGTGTCGCATCACTGTTACCTTTCGGTAGAGAGGGGACAACATTTGAAATTTGTGATGTAGCCTTATTTATTGATCGTGTAGAAATCACA
>JARYHS010012063.1:0-25006 GCA_031002005.1 Vandiemenella viatica
CCTGTAAACGGGAAAAAGTCTATAGATTTGATATTTAAAAAAAAAAAAAAAAAAGTGGGTAGTAGCAAGTTACAAAGCAGGAATCAACTACTTGTCGAATTTTGTCATTTAAATTGATTTACAGACTGTGGTAATGGGGATAAAATAAGGTATGGTATATATTGATGTGCTGTCGAAAAGATTTTGATGGGGATTCGTTTAATGTACAACACACGGTGCCGTGAGTAAAATAGGGCCTGATTAATATTGATAAAATGTCGAATAGCTGCTAAATTTTAATAATTAATGTCAGTATTCGGTTGAAGAGGGTTCATGAAAAAACTACTGGTCGGATTTCTATCGGGTTTCAACTAATTTATGAATCTTGGACCCATGGGTATGTTTCAATCTGATCTGAAATCGTAAAGATAAAAATTTAACATATTTTTCGTTGAACAATACTACAAAAACGAATGGTCGAAATATGTAACAATTCACTTAAAAACTTCTGATTGGCGTACTATGGGATTTGCTTTAATGTTTAGCTCGTGTCCCACAGGTAAAATAGGATTGGTTTCATTTGAATTTGAGGTCGAATAATCCATAAATTAAGGATAATATTTGCTGAACACGATTCACGCAAGAACTAAAAATCGGATTTTTATGGGATTTTGCCTGTGATTCCGTGGGCACAATAGGCTTTCATTCTGATGTGGCGTCGAAAAAACAAAACAAACAAAAAACGAGAAACTTATCAATTTGATATGTCATCTTAAAGTGATGAATTTAATATAATTCTTCGTTAAATGCGGATCACCGAAAAACTACTTGTTGGGTTGTTTTGGTGTTTAGAGTAATTACATCCCGTGGTTCCATACAATAAAGTACTTTTTATTTTGGTATGACATCGAAAATCTGAGAAACTGAGATAAAAGTGTCAACAAATCAGCAAACATTTAAGAATATGTTACTTCGCACTATGTAAATGTTCATCGCGTGTTGTGGAGACACTTCACACAAAAATAATTTGTATCCATTTAACCACTGGAGTCTTCTATAACTTTGGGCTTGATGATGGTAGTTTAAGAGAGATGTCTGTGGATTAACGGTCCTCCAAACAAAGTTCCAGCTAACTTCTTCGTTTTCCTTGCACTTATCCCGCGATTGTAGAGTAGACCTTTTCGGGGTGCGACTTGTTTGGAATTTGGTCGGGTTGTCGTTGAGCCTGAGAAAGTTATATTGCTATCTGTCTGCGAAACATGCTCTGTGCGCAGTAAATGTATTTTTGTTTGTGTAATGTGTAGTTTATATGGTGGAGATATAGGACCGTGCCGGAATTCACTTTGGTGAATGCGGAAAACTGCAAACAGGTCGGTCTGGATGCGGCGACCAAGACTCGATCCTGCCCCGCAGTATCTCCCCATGAAGTTTTGTATAAGGTGTATAAATAGGAAATGCAAAAAAGCAAAAGAAAAATTGCTAGAAGAAAAGTGTGAAGAAGTAGAAAAGGAAATGGTCACAGGTAAAGTAGATGTTGCATATAGAAACATCAAACAGAATTTTGGAGAAATGAAGAAAAGAGGTGTGAACATTAAAGTTGCCGATGGGAAACCTCTTTTTAGCTCAGAAAATAGAGTTAACCTATGGAAGGAATACGTTGGGAAACTGTATGATTGGGCGACTCGAACAATAGTGTAAGGGAAAAGGAAGGCGATGTCCACATTGATGGCTTAGGAGATCCCGTTTTGATGACATAATTTAATAAAGCTCTGAATGAATAGAATGCAAATAAAGCAGTTGGAATTGATGAGATCCCTGCAGATCTTCTTAAATCCCTTGGAGAAAAAGGAATTGAAAGGTTATTCAAGCTGACATCAGAAAGATATGAAACAGGAGAAATTCCAACTGATTGTAATATAAATATCATCTTCACACATCCAAAGAAAGCACAAGCCGACAAATGTGGGAATTATCGCACCCTTAGTCTAACATCAAATGCTTCGAAATTACTGACCAGAATAATATACAGAAGGATGGAGAGGATAGTAGAAGAGATAGTAGGTGAAGATCAGTTTTGGTTTAGGAAAAATCGCGGTACAAGGAAAGCAATTCTGTCTTTGAGATTAATACTTGAAGGGCGTATCAAGAAAAACAAAGATACTTTTATGGCATTTGTTGATCTAGAAAAAGCTTTTGATAATGTTAGGTGGGACAAGAAGATCATAAAGAAGTCAGGTCAAAAGTATTGTGATAGAAGAATACTTTATAAACTATATAAGAATCAAGTGGCTGTAATAAAAGTAGAGAATCACGAGAGACATGCAACAGTTAAGAATGTGTGAGACCAGGTTGTAGTCTATCCTGTTAATATTCAACTTGTATGTAGAAGAAGCAATAAAGAAAGACAAAGAAAAGTTTTCATGTGCCATAAGTGTTCAGAGAGAAAAAAAACCAGTATGCTACGATTTGCTGATGACATTGTCTTGTTAGCAGAAAAGGCTGAGGATATTGAGAAATTACTGAATGGCATGAACAAAATACTGAAAGAAGATTTTGGACTGAACATAAATCAAAGCAAGACAAAAATGATGAAATGTAGCAGAAATGATACCAATACTAGTAGATTAAGTATAAAACTCGGATCGGATGCAATAGGAGAAGTAAGCGAATTCTGTTACTTGGGAAGCAAAATTATAACCGATGGCCGAAGCAGGAATGATGTTAAAAGCAGAATAGTACCAGCAAAAAGAGCATTCATGAAAAAGAGAAACCTTTTTGTTTCAAATATTGATCAGGGAATTAGAAAGAACTTTTTAAAACTCTTTGTATGGAGCTCAGCACTTTATTGTAGCGAGACATGGACTTTAGGAATACTGGAAAGAAAGAAACTGAAGCATTTGAAATGTGGTGCTACAGGAGAATGCTGAAAATTAAGTGGACAGACAAAGTAAGAATTGAACGAGTTTTGGAAATGATGGGTGAGGAAAGAAGTTTGTGGAAGAAGCTTACAGAAAGAAGAGAGGCTGGTAGGTCATATTTTGAGACATGCTGGTGGAGGGAACAGTCGAAGGTAAGAACTGTAGAGGAAGACAGAGATTAGAATATATGAAGCAGATAATTTAGGACGTGAGTTGTGGGGGGGGGGGGGATGTAGAGATGAAGAGGTCAGCACAGGATGGGAAGGGATGGAGGATTGCATCAAACCAGTCGAAAGACTGACGACAGCAATAAAAAAAAGTGTATTATAACAATTAGATTAGTACATTAACTTAGTACAGTGCCTATCGTTGAAGGTTTGTTTCAGAATTCAAACCTGAGAATCATTCTCTTTTGTAAATACTTTTTGTCTAGTTGTTACTTACAAAAAGAAAATTTATTAAATAAGAAAAAAAGGTTAAGCGTAAATTCTTGGTAGAATACGCTTCTGGTTAATTTTAAGATATTTAAAGTATCGTTTCAACGCTTGAGATTCGTTTAAAAGGTATCAGAAGTTAAGTTAAATTTAATTAATAAAATTTGATTTATTTTATATATTAATTGTGTTATTAGGGCAACAGTCTTGTTTGTAAATTATGACGCATGTCGCTGGGTCGTGGGAAACGGTGTGAATTGCATTGAGTATAAAAAACAGTTTCACTGGAAGAATGTAACATAGAGGAAAAATGAGACTCTCCAATGATATTGACAATATATTTCAGGGATAGGAAAATTTTAGAGGAGAACAAAATAATCAGGAAGCATGACAGAATTATGACGGAGATATCAGAAACGATCGGGGAGAAAGTCGGAATAATCGGGGTTCTTAAGATTCACCATAGGGAGACGGAAATGAAAGATTTTTGGTTAAATGTGAGTGGGGGGGGGGGGAGGATGAGGGGAGGGAGAAAAAGATGGTAGGGAGATGGCTTGCAGGTACTGAACTGCAATGGTCTGCCGCATTTGATCCCAGCTGTTATGCTATTAAATGAAGAGAGTTGGGAAAGGTATTAAGTTCGGTCAGGATTGTTGTGGCTGTAGACAGCATTGAGGCATTACTTACAGCTAAGTAGAAGGGCAAGCGGATGCTAAGCTGTAAGGGAGCCCTCTTACAGTTATGATGGGGTTAGTTAGGTCTGTGCTTCTTTAAGGTTAGAAGCTGCTGGTGAGGTGATAGAACGAAGTGACCAAAGAGACACTGGACACATGTACTGAATGTAAGTATGGAGAAATAGTTGAAGTTAATGAATCACTAAAAGGAGGAGGAGAATTTCAACAAAGACAGTGAAGAGTAATGCTGAAAATACGTCAAAGACAGTTACCAGTGACATGCTGAAGTATAATGAACAAATTCTTAAGTTTCCTAAGAGATATGCCCAAATAACACATATTTACGGGGTAGATTCTGGGTTAAAGGAAGGAGTGCTAGATTTTTCATGGAGGTTGTATCACAGAGACAAAGAAGGAATTAGTGTAGGAATTTTCATAATGAGTTAGCAAGGTCTACTACAGTGCACTCATATTCATAGATCATAGTTATATGTTACTACAGGTAAATATCTGGTACTATACAAAAAAAATTATAAGGGTCTTGGCTAATTACCTTAGTGAAGGAATGAATGATGAAGATGATGCTCTTGCGGAGTATTCAGAGGTCATAAGTGAGAGTGTAATGGTAGTCGTTAGGAGAGACTAAAATTTTGCTTTTGTTAGCTCCACTGTTATAGTGTTGTATGTTCACTGATAAATTATTAGTAAAATTAGAAGCACTTCCTTATCTTTCATTCATGAAAAATCCTTCTTTCGAAAAATTTTACTGGCTGGACATAAAACCATGTAGAAGGGTTGAGAGATGAGATCAAAGAGAGTATGTTAGATTGCTTTGATCGGTTTGGTGTTGAAATTCAGGTATGTTAAAAAGCCATCCGGATATTACTTTTACCTTCAAACATATAAAAACGGAGACTCTAATGCTTACATATAAGGAAAAGTTGAAAGCCGGAATTAAGGAGTAGCAAAACCTGATTTGAAATAAAACTGAAGGTTTATTGGCCTATATATTTGAAAGTAGTTTACAAAATAGAATATTTTGGAATCGGTGACAAACTTGCAACAGTCTGTGCACCAGCTGTGTCTTTTCAAGGAGTTTTGACAAAAAAAAACTAATAAAACATTAATCACAGTCTATAATTACACACCCAACTGATCAACTTTGAATCATTTACTATAGAAAAGGGAGTTACCGTAACCATCGATTGTGTTTTGTAATTTTTTACTTTGTTAGTATTAAAGTAAAAACAGTAATAAAAAGATATTTTAAACCTAGAGATTTTTGGCTTATATCTGTGTATGAGTCAGCGCAAAGCTGCCTTTACAAATTCTAACTTCCTTCAACTAACAGAAATCCAAACTTTGCAGCGCGAAATACAGGTCAGATTTGTATTTCAGTCAGATCGATCTTTAACCCTGAAAACTATTCTTGACCCTTGACCATACACAAAATATGATCAGGGACTTGCATCTACTTCTTTCATAAGGATCCAACATCACATAAACGTTCATTTGAATAGCTTTCTGCCTTTTTGAAATTCAGATAACTAGTATTTGTCATCAGCTTTACCATCGTTATCAAAGTTTTGTATCATACGAAAAGTTATCCCAGGATAAGAAGTAAGAAATCTTTTACGTCGAGCTCTAAAGACGCCGTTTTTGACTGTCAGCTCTACAGAATCTCAGTATCACGCTTTTAAGTGATTGGTCTTTGGTATTTTGCAAATACTCATTAATGTTCGTGTAACCTTATTAAGTGACACCGTATCCCCATCGGTAGCAACCCACCTTAACTAAGCAACTGCGTTACTCTGGGCGAGAGAAGTGCAAGCCTTTTTTGTCGTGACTGAAGCAGATTTTCAGCGCTAGAATGTAAAACAGTCGTTGTTACCGGTTTCCACACGGGATAATGAATGAGCTGTCTGTTAGTAATGGCTTCTCTGGGTCCTCCAGTCTGACGTCACCGCTTGCCTTCGTGATCTCGAGTTCACAGAGAGCATCCTTGCAGAGAGCACACCAGAGGTCAGTCCGCCTTTGACCCTCTCACCTGGTCTAAATCGGTACCTGACTGCGACGCTGAAAAATTCTGTAATCTCAGCGCGTTCTATCTCTCTCCGTATATTTAAGCGCAAAAGTAATAGAAAATTTATTTCTCTGAGATATAAGCTCACCGCCACATTTATGGGATCCATAAGCGGTTTTGACGATTTCTGGAATAATAACTGCTCGTATGTTCGCGTTTAATCGTATAACAAAATGCACGTTGTTCAGCCAATTAATGTTGTCTGCATCTGATTACCAGTTGTTATTAATTTTGCTACTAATAATGTTTTTCGTGCACTTTTTAACTAATGAATCTTTTTAAAACTTATTTTTAAAATTTTAACCAAATTGCGAGGGGTATTATGACCAGGTAGCCTTATACGAATTTTCAGCATTCCCCTCGGTAACATATTCTAATCCCAGATTGCCTTAGCTAACAAGAAGTATAAATGTCCAAACATGCCTAAAAACAAATTTTAGTTAGTGCTGATGGTCATATACTCCTTTCAACACTACAATCATCATTCCAGAAACTACTCCTAATTTTTCTGCCAATATCCTCGCAGGATTCATCGCTAGTATGTGCCTTATACACTCGCAGCACTCTGTTCCACTCAGTCCAAGCGCAGCTGTTTCATCATATTTTACTCACTGTGTTCTGCGGTAATTGCTACAAATAAATCTAGCTGCTCTTTTTTGCTCCCCTGCCTACTACCGTATTTCAAATCTGTAATGTGGATCCTACACTACCGCGCCATAGTCAAGCAATTATGTGACCAAGGTTATCCCATTTCCCTTACATCCCAAGCACATCCCCTCATTACCCTCTCCATTAAATGCAGCATTCTGAAAGCTCACTACTACTCGCGCAGTGTATCCGGCCCAGAACTTATTACCAAATAATACAAGATATTTACAGTTCTATATCTTCAAAAATCAATTCCCCTATTACAATATTATTATATAAAACCTTTATTTTTCTATCTGTACACCTAATAAGCTGATCCATCATCATTCCATGTTGATTACCTGCAGCTTTTCAAAATCTCCTTTCATTGTAATTCTTTACATGACGTTATGACATCTAGGAACAACCTAACTTACAATCATTAGCAAAATGAACATAAATGGTTCCAGTTTGTTTTATTCGTATATATATTTTATTTTAATTCCCATGGTGCCATGGTGGCAGTTTACCTACACACTTTCCTTCCTATTCCATATACTTTTTAAAGAAAATCTCAAAATTCATTGATTGCAATTACAGCACACAGCTACTTTTTCATTTTACGAATTTTAAATTCTTTCAGTGTTTCTGGTAAATTATTAATCATTTTCAATGGTAATTTGTTCCTATCCTTGACTCTCTTACCTCCAAAATAAAATTTTCCACTCCCTTATGCCAGCTTCCCTTTCAAGTACTAACGGTAATTCTTCTACTACTATCGATCCAAGTCTCATCACCAGCATGTGCTCTGTACACTCCCAGCACTCTCTTCATCCTCCTACAATCTTCCAATGTATCATTTATTAATTTATCTGTGTACCCAATCAGATGGCTCTCTCAACGTACATATTCATTTCATGTTGACCTATCCAGCTAGATCACGCTGTAGCTGGTCTTAACCCTCTCCCATCGTAAGCGCATTCCATAACATATAAGCTAACTTCTGACTGTAAGCCATAAACACAGTCTTTCATATCCAATAATAAAAATGTACTTTGTATTTAAAAAAAATCAATAATATCTATCCTCTAAAAAGTAATATTATTTGCTGTTTGGATATTGGTTTTATTTTGATGATGTTTTGATTCAATAAATTATTTATTCATTAAAATAGAAATTTGCGTGGATTAAAACTAATCTCACGCTGTATCCTATAAGCTCGTTAAGAATTCGTTTTAATTTACTTCGCTTTTACGACGTCATATTACTGATATCATTATTCCAACCGTATGTAAGTAGTTCCAACTTGTCAAGTTTCGATCGTGAAAGTATTAATGCGCACGTGAAACAAGCTATGATTTTCGATCGGCAATATGAACTGAGATTGTGGTTAGGTTGAATTGCAGCCTAGACAAGAATCACAACTGCCACGATTTGTCAAAGCATAAGGTACTATAGATTTAGTTTTATAATTTATGCAGTATTATATAAAGTTTTAGGATTCATAGTTAATTTTTAACTTCATGGGTTCCGCATCGCTGTCGTTATTAATTCAATAGCACGTAAGAAGTTCCAACTTTATGGCGATATAAACTATAACCGAAAAAGTGCGTTACAGACTCAGGGGTATAAGTGTTATTTAATAACAATTCTATTTAATTAAGCAATTGTGAAAAATAAATTGCCAGAGCCCTGCATTCGACCCTTCATATCTGACAGGCTCAGCAGCTAGTTGATATATGATTATATATCACTATTTTACTTTTTCATGTAGATACGACTGTGAAAAATTTTAAGAAAATTTTTGTATTTCCGACTTTGGAACAATAAGTTTATCAAGTGCATTAATTTTCACGCTTTTAAACGAAACACAATAGATTATTCATCTCTGAAAAGCAGGATATTCTATATCTATGAAAAGCAGTACAGCTAACGAATTAGGAGTTTCTTTCACGTTGGTAAAATGCGAAACGATAACGAACTATTAAGATATTTATTACTTCTGATTTAAGTATTTTGATTATTTTAATGTACAAAACTGATGTAATAAATAATCGTTAACAAAAAATAAATACAAAATATAAATAAAAACAAAATAAAAATAAAACAAATTGCAAGCACGATTGTAGTTTGATCTTTTGTCAGTATTTCTTTAAAGGAGTGCTTATGTCAAGTACACAGTGATCCGTGGCACATATTACGACTATGTCGAAATGATTATAATTTCTTGCTCCGTTCCCTGGTACATATAGGTAATAAACTATTTTTGGAAATTTTAATCTGGACAAAATTTGAAAATACCAACAAAATTTCTGCGTGATGCCATTTAAACCACTCAGTCGCAAACAGCTAATACCTACTATCCCATTTATACTTTCTATATACCAATTTCTATATGTTACGCTCATGATCAAACTAATGTTTGAGAAAATTGCAACACCAAGACTTGTTCGATCGGCCAGGGAAGCAGTAGTACCCATTGGTTTTTTGAAAAGGCTTACACATTTCTTGCCACATGTGGCCGGGCTTTGTCCTGCTGAAATATGACATGTGGACTTCCAGATGGATGGGAAGTGCCCCGGGCTCTAAATCCGACCTGATATAGTAGTTGCAGTTCAGATTTCGCTCAGGATGTAGGAGGCGAGAGTGCATGTTGTAACCAATGACGCCTCAAACCATCACACTTGGCATTTGTCCGCTATGCCGCTCTACAATGCAGTCTGCCTGATTTCGTTCATCACGGTAGCGTGTAACAAGTTTGCGGGTGTCACTGTAGGGCAAGATGAAGAGGGACTAGATCGGAAACAGTACGTTTTGCCACTCAGTAGACTAGCGACAGTGTTCGCGTGTCCGTTGCAGTCTAAGGTGTTGGTGGTTTCTGGTCAATGGAAACCGCAGAAATGACATGCCTGCAGCGGACGGTATAGAATCGTTGACGCTGACATGCCCATACCCGATGCACTGCTCCAACGTCGAGCAATACTATGGACGAAGCTCTTTGGTCGATTACGGCCATGTGTACTACATGGCAGTCTTCCCGCGCTGTGGTCACCTTGTGTGGTCCAGTACCCGCCCTTCGCTGTGTACGACCCTCTTCCATCCACTGGCCTCATACACGCATCGCTAGCGTGTCCTGTATTAGCCGCAATTTCACGGTACGACCAACCCGATTCGAGAAGTCTAATCATCCTGCCACGTTAGAACTCATTCGCATGAGGAATACCAGCACTTCTTGCACGTTTCCACTTTGTTTGACAGTTCTGCACCGACTGAGCGTGACGTAACAGTGACCTGTCCGGTCATACAAAGAAGGGCGCTGCTAGGGTTACGTAGAAGTCAACTCTCTGCAGTCTTAATCACTTATTATGATTCCACTGTTCTACACACCCTTTGATTTTGGAGTGATTGGGACCATTGTTTTTTGGTGTTGCAATTTTCACAAACAGTAGTGTAACTCTAATTTCGTAGCGTACTTTATCACTAAAGTGGCGAAGCTCCTGTTTTGATTTTTTTACCTTCAATGCCTGTATGATAGTTCTCTTGGTACAATGAAACCGGTTGCTTCACTAAATTTTTTTTATATGTTCGGTAATTTGTTCTAGATCCATACCTGTAATTGTCTGTAAACTTTATTTTCCTATCATTTTTCTAACTTAGCCACAGAAATGTCCAGCCACATCATTCAATGGTATCTCTAAACGCATGTTTTTCATGAACGCATCTTTGGCTTGGTTTGTTGATATTAATTCCTTGTCGAGCTGTCATCAAAATCTACTCGGTTCTCTTCTAACCAAATTCTTAAGCTGGCTTTCCACCTCTCCCCCCATTACATTAAGTAAGTTGCGTACGTTGGTTGAGTATTTCTTTTGGAATAAACATTTCTTTTGCCACTGTTATTATTTGCCTGATTATTCTCTGCGCCATTTATTATTTAACTGTCTTTTCCGGTCCTTTGAAAACTCTTTCACCTTCTTCTCCATAGATTGTCATATAATCTGCAGCTATCACTATATTAATTTTCCCATTGAATTTTCCCTTTCATACCTAGTTTTTTTTTTTTTTTTTTTTTTTTTTTGCCTTACGGCTCGTCGGCGTCGAGGTCGTTAGAGGCGGGAAAGGAACGGAAGGAATTGGGCTTGGTCTTTTAAAGGAACCATCGAGACATTCACCAGGTGTGATTTGTGGAAACCATGGAAAATCCAAATCTGGATGGCCGGACGGGAATTCGAACCAGCGTCCTCCTCAATGCGAGACCAGAGCGTTCCCGCTCACTCACCATGCTCGGTATATTGCTCCTAATACTTTCTAGTACTACGTCGTACAACACTTTGAACAAGTTTCTTTGTCTGAAACCTTCCTTTACCTCGAATCAATCATTGCTTGCTACCTTTGTTCTCATTCGCCACTTGTTAATCTTATACATTTCCCATATCCAACATGCTTGCTGTCCTTACACTCCAAGTTTTACAAAACTTTTCCATGTAGAATCTCCTTTTACTTCGTGATATGCATCCTCAGTATCAATTAACACCAAATTTAGTTTCTCCTTTTTTTTGGACATTGAAATTTTCTGCAAAAATAAGATCTATTGTACTTTTTTCTTAAATTAATTAATGAAATTAAATTAAATTGCAATGGAGCGCATGCTCCGGTGTAAATTTTCCTAAACACCCATCTTCCCCTTTTCTGCTTCCAAAATTTAACTTTAAATTCTTTCAACGTTTTTGGCAAATTATTCATCATTTCTCTTGGTAACTTATTCCAATCCCTGACACCCTTACCTAAAAAAGAGAATTTTCCTACACCCTTGTGCCTGAAATCGAGTGCCAGCTTGTGGTCATGGTCATCTTTTCCCTTCCATGCATTACTTTTAATTCTTACACCAATATCTTTCCATGCCTCATCACCAATATACGCCTTGTACACTCCCATGACCCTCTTCACCCTCCTTCTGTCTTCTAATGAGTCTACCCAAAAGCAATGCCAATTTTCACTTAGTGCTAGTTCTATGAATTTTTTTGCTCTGTTATCATGATTTCCTCAACAACCTTCGCCATTTGGACCATCAATATTAACCCTCTATATTGAATTGTAGTATTGACAGGTTCTCCGCCGGATAGAATTGACGAAAAGCTATGTCCGCACTTGTGCCTCTTTCCTCTCAACTTGCCTTTTCTTCTTGCAACCTGTTCATCTTAAAGCATGTGCTAGAGGCACGCCTCACGAGGCATACTCTTTAGTGTCCTCATTAATTTCTCTTGAGGCATGTCCCCTAGTGTTCTGGTGTCACCGAAGCAAGATGGACGATCCCGTTTGTCTATCGGTCGTTACAGCTTCTATAATTATATAAGTAAAATCCCGGAAAAAAATCGCTGACGATTATTCTTCAGAGCTAATGATATAACAAATACATTTTCAGCTAAAGACGTATCTGGAAAAAAAATAGCTGAGTGCAGCATACTTTCAATAAATTTACTTTATGTCAGAAAGAATCCTGCGAATTACTTCCCCGTATATATCTATTATATTAGAATGATTTTCTCTTGATTAAAAAAAAAAAAAAAATAGTGCATAACAAGACATCTACTACCGTAGCAATCATTCCCTTCCAATTAATAATTTGATCTTGAAATTCTTAAATACATTTCAGACTGCTACCGTACAAATGACCTCTGTTTATTCAAAATGTTTTTTGAACTTTGACATACAGACGTAAATGCATCTGACTGCTTATTACAACAAATTTTGTTTATTGTTACTGAATAATATGATACTTAGTGCTCTTTAAAGCTGATTATTGATATACTAAGTACATGATGAAGCTTGAACGTTTCCCCCCTCTCCTCCCACTAGATTAAATATTGTCTACATGACTGCACAGTTTACTGCACAGTGCACCCTGCACCAAAAATTTGTACAAGAATCTCGCAAAAACACGCAACCCTACACTTGACAACAATATATCAGTGCTAAGCATTAATTAAAATGAGCATGAATTACTTTTAAACGATTCCTAAAATTACTAAGAATTGATTATAATTACTTTGAATTAAATGAATAACCAAAAACCCTACCAAATAACGCGACATAAGTTCCGCGAAACTGGTTAAACTTACAGGAATATTTTAAAATGACTCTAAAATAGATTAATTGAATTTATTTGGTTATTGTTGGCTGAAAATAATGACGGAAGGTCACAAGATTGAATCGCAACACACTTACTTCTGCATCTTTCTCTCGGCGTAATTGTATCGGATATGAATGCGATACTGTTATACGAGAAATGATGAACTGAAGTTCCCGGAAGTTCCCCGCACCTCCATCACCGCTCTTGTTGGAAAGTACCTTCAGCTGTACTTTAGAAAAGTATGATCTCAGGCCCTTGATTTTTTTCTTCACTGTAGTCACATCAATCAGATATTTTTCGCCAAGGACCTTTAGGGAATCCGTTCCCTTGATTTTGTTGTATAGTTTTCAGTTTTGGTGTTCCATAACAGCGGGTACGAATGGTAATCTTCGATAAATTAAAGTGTTTCATCGTTGGACGGCTACATATTGCAAGAGGAGACGCACGAAACCCACTTTAACTGGAAACGCTTGCAACACGCTGTGCCTTCTGGTTTGTTGAACGAAATGAGGATCTCTGGCATGCCCCTGATGCATGCCTTTTGAACCACTCCTCCTTGTAACATGACGCATGCCTCTGAAGACCAAGAGTTGAACATGTGTGGACATTGCTATAGACAAACTTTCGGCGGCTAGCTCTGTCGCCATAATCAGCTCAATTGTTACTTCTGTGACAACTAGAGTCGTGCTGACGTTTTTTGGCAGCTCAGTGCACTGTTCACCTCTTCACCTCAAATAACAAAGGCGAACATACATAGTAGGATATGGCACTCGACAGCTGTGAGCCTGTCTATCGCTGCCAGTAGTGTCTCCAATTTGTATTACGCCGCTTGCGCAGGCCACCAAATCTGCTCCGAGGCATTGCGCGGCCCGTACCTCCAGGCGCTCCTTTCGCGACGCCACTGGAGGCGAGCTGTACTGTGGTGAGGCATGTGTGGCAGTCAGCTTAGAAGCACACTGAATCGTAGACCATGTTCCAGCAAACGGCTGCGGAAGATTGTAGCCGACGCCTGGTGCAATACTTGGAATCCATTCGGCTGTCATTGTGTTGTTCCCTGAAGATGTACGGACGTTGCGATAGTCTCCAAGATAAGATTAGAGGGAGTTTTAGAATCTTTGGATATCTAAACACGAATGAGAAAAGAGAAAGATTACTAGATCTCTGTGAGTCAGAACATGTTTCTATCTAGTGTTAGTGTAATTCTACTTTTAACGTAATCTAATCCACAATTAACATAAAACAACCAGTGTGTGAGTTCTAAACTGAAGAGCCAAAGAAACTGGTACACCTGCTTAATATTGTTTGGGGCCCCCGCGAGCACGCAGAAGTACCGCAACACGACGTGGCATGAACTCGACTAATGACTGAAGTAGTACTGGAGGGAATTGACACCATGCATCCTGCTGTCCATAAATCCGTAAGAGTAGGAGGGAGTGGAGATCTCTTCTGAACGGCACGTTGCAAGGCTTACCAAATACGCTCAATAATGTTCATGTCTAGGGAGTTTGGTGCCCAGCGGAGGTTTTTAAACTCAGAAGAGTGTTCCTGGAGCCACTCTGTAGCAATTCTGGACGTGTGGGGTGTCACATTGTCTTGTTGGAATTGCCCTAGTCCGTCGGAATGTACAACGGACATGAATGGATGCAGGTGATCAGCCAGGATGCGTACGTACGTGTCACCTGTCAGAGTCGTATCAAGATGCAAGGTCCATGAATTCATGAGATTGTCTCCATACCCGTACATGTCCATCCGCTCGAGCCAAACGACACTCGTTAGACCAGGCAACAAGTTTCCAATCATCAACAGTCCAATGTCCAATGTCAGTGTTGACCGGCCCAGGCGAGGCGTAAAGCTTTGTGTCGTGCACTCAGCAAGGGTACACGAGTGGGCTTTCAGCTCCTAAAGCCCATATCGATGATGTTTCGCTGAATGGTTTGCACGCTGACACTTGTTGATGACCCAGCATTGAAATTTGCAGCAATTTGCGGAAGGGTTGCGCTTCTGTCACACTGAACGATTCTCTTCAGTCGTCGTTGGTCCAGTTCTTGCAGGATCTTTTTCCGGTAGCAGCGATGTCGGAGACTTGATGTTTTACCGAATTCCCGGTATTCACGGTGCGCTCGTGAAATGGTCGTACGGGAAAATCCCCACCTCATCGTTACCTTAGAGATGCTGTGTCCCATCTCGACTAACACCACGTTCAAACTCATTTAAATCGTGATAACCTGCCATTGTAGCAGCAGTAACCGATCTAACGCCTTAGGCGTTGCCGACCACAGAGCCATACTCTGTGTTTGCATACGCATGCCTATAGCAGTTTCTTTGGCTCTTCAGCGTAATTGAGAAACTTTCCGATTAAGCCAAATTGTCGTGTATTACAACAAAGACAAACAGTACAATAATGAATGCCTTGTAGCTTGTGCTCAGAAGTAATTTATCAGTCGATCAAGATGTATGAGTCATGCAATTATGAGGAAATGTCTTAATTTTCTATTTAAAAATAAATTTCACTATCACACATCATTCTGCAATGTCATAGCATCTTACATTTAATCTGAACGTAACTATCTGCTCGAACATTAAAGTTTTTGTTGCACGAATAAAGAGTTTAAATGAAATAAATAATTATGTATATGATCAGAAGTTAAATAATTTCATCGCCTCTATAAACGTCGTTACACAATGCTATCGTCCTATATTTTCGCTTAAAATTTTACTATACTTTTAAAAATAATGTTTCAGAGCAAAAATTACAAATTCAGTCTTTATATTTGTCTTAGTTACTAATAATGTTGATGTCTAATACTCATAGAGCTAATATTGAAGACACGTTTCGCAAATGTGATCAAGGTGTTTGGATCTTTAACATAATGAAAAAGATAGCAGCCCATTAACGCTCAACCTTGGTTCTCGCACCCAACCGTAACCGACGATTTCTAGGCGGTGACGTCATGATTGCAGCTGTACCTGTGCTATTAATACGAGATTCATGTTATGAGGGCAAGAGTTCAATTCCTCTTGTAGTGTATAGCCAATTGATTTCAGAGGATGGTTTGAAAGATTGTAAGTTGTCACTATTTGGATCTATGGAAAGCTGTAATAAAGTAATATAAATTTTCTATCATTTTTTTACTTGTAAAACTATTTTTAATTTCTGTTTGTTTGTTTGTTCTATGTGAGTAACTGACAACGTGTGTGACTGTTTCTGTGAATCAAAGACATGGCGTAATTTATTATTCAGTGGCTTATTACTGTTTGTCCATTTACTTGTATCCTGCTCATGTGTGTAGTATACAGTGGGTTCTATATTTCTTTCTCAACGCTTATTCTGAAGGTGAGTCATGCACCAGGTGTTCCTACAAATATACTTGGACTTGATTCTCCAGTACCGAACTGAACATCAGCACTTGGCGGCCAGACTGTCTTCGCGGTTCTCCTGGCCAATGTTACACAAACAAATCACATCTAAAACCAGCTCTTCTCAGAGCCAATCAACAAAGACCCTTGATCATACTCTAATAATCCTTCAAATCAAATCGAGGGAATACGTAAATCCCAAAGTGAATACCTATCCAGACTATCATTGGAAAACAGCATTGATTTGGTTTGTGTTCAAGAAACTCACACATCTGATGAATCACAGTTACATTCAAGAGGAAGCATACCTAGGTATAGATTACTGGGAGCTACTTTCCACCAATCTTATTGTACTGCATTCGTGACTCCATCAACAATGCTCACCTAATTTCTACAGTTAATGAAGATTGTGTTTTTAACGTTGTGTTAGAGATTAACAATGAGACTGTGGTGGACACATATAAACCTCCAACCATCCTACAGCCTGATAGTGTTCTTCCAATCTTTGTACATTCTGTAGTTTATGTGTGTGACTTTAACAGCCCTAATTCTCAGTGGGGATATCCAAGGAATGACCCATATGGTGAAAAACTTGTGGACTGGTCAGATGCACATATCATCCATACAATCTTTAACTCAAAAGAAAGAGACACTTTCAAGTCAACGAGATGGAACTATGACATTAATCCTGGCTTATGCTTTGTTTCAAGTGACCATCAATACTTGCATTTCGTAAAACATCAACAAATTTTCCACATAGTTATCATCGCTCTGTTCTGCTAGAAGTAGACCTTCAGATCCCAGTTATCATATTATCCCCACTGCCACGCTGGATTTTTTATAAAGCCCATTGGGTTAAATTTTCGGTATTGACAGTACCATGAAAAGGATCTCACCTGATACCATTAACTATTCTAGATTTGTTAAAGCTGTGGGATACTTTACCAGAGGAGTGAGGAAAGAATATATTACCGGGTGGAGCAATATATGTGAAAAACTTTACAACGATTTTTAGGAGAGTGGGTGCTCTGATGTCGGTGACGAACTCCTTCACAACTTGGATGAGGCTACACGTTGTAAGTGGACAGAAACCATCAACTCTGTAAGCTTCAAGGATTCTAGGCATGGAGCCTGTTGAAGATGTTTGCAAGAGCACTGCGTATCCCTCATCTCAAATCAAGACCCGCATTGCTGATATGTCAAAAATTTAACCTGATAAAGATCATAAAAGGTTAATAAAATCACAGCTAACTCATTTGAAGAGACAAAGTAGTACGTCATCACATATTTCTGGCCCTCTTACTGAAGAAGAATTAACGGCAGTCCTGAAAGAAATGAATAATAGAAAAGCTTCCGGATTTGATGGTATTCATCCAGAATTCCTAACATGATGTGAAAGAATACAAGAAAATGGCTGTGACAAGTTTTTTTTTTTAAATTTAAACACCGGAAATTTCCTTCAGAGTTCGAACCGACTAATATCGTAGCCATCTTGAAACAAGGGAAACCAACATACTATCCTGAAAACTACCGTCCAATTACTTTGATGAATGTTTGTTATCAGCCCCTGGAAAGGCTTGTATGTAACAGTACATTTCTCAAATCTTAAACATTCTTCCGGTTGAACAAGCAGATTGTAGTTGTGAGGTTCACTTTCTTGCTTTAACATCCTATATTAAAGCAGGTTTTGAAATAAAACTGAAGAGTGGAGCCGTCTTTACAGACCTCACAGCTACATATGAAATGACTTGGAGGAAAGGTCTAATATGCAAGTTCATCAGACTTACGTGTTGTAAGGTAATGTCGGAGCTCATAAATAGCATGTTATCGAACAGGTTGTGATGTATTATAAGCATATTAAATTAAAAGTGCTTAACAATGGGTTGCCTTAAGGATCTGTGCTCTCACCTTTATCGTTTAATCTTACATAGCAGATATACCTTTGACTACGTCCCGTCAATTTGCATATGCTGACGACCTGGCAATCGTTAATCAAAAGTCCACTGTGAATGAGCTAGAAGAAATCCCAAATGCTGATCCTAATATTTTGTGTGGGTACCTCCAAAAGTGGTAAACCTGTTTCTTTCACCTCAACAACGGACAGACCAATATCATCCTGGACGTCTGACTCAATGGTATGCCACTATTACACAACCCTAACTCCAAGTATTTTGGAGTTATTCTAAACGGGACGTTGCCCTTCAGGACACACTTGATTAAGAGTGATGCTAAACCAAGAACAAGAAACAACGACATCCAGAAATTTGCTGGATCTAAGTGGGGAGCTAATGCATCCACACTTTGATCATCAGCAATCAGTGTGGTCTTCTCAATAGCATAGTACTGTTCTTCTGTGTGGCTGAATAGTCCACATGTTATGTAGATTGACACCGTCCTGAACCAGGCAATGTGTATTACCAGTAGCATACTAAAATCTACTCCCATTTTCTGGTTGCTTGTGTTGGGCCATATAAAATCATCAACAGGACTAAGAAGATTTAATAATCTGATCCACGAGTTCACAAAAATATCAATGTACATTGATCTTCCCATCCATGAGGACATGCTTAATAGATTTTGGAGTCTGAAATCACGTTCTGAGAGCTGATAGACAGGGGTTTAATGCTATAACAGAACGGCGGCGGGAATGGAATAATGTAGCTCCCAAGAAGTGGCAGTTACTATATGTTGCTCAACATCCATTAGCAGAATTAGATCTGCCACGTAATACATAGGCTGTCCTTAACAGGATACGAAACAACCATGCTTGGTGTGCCTCACTGATGTATTAGTGGGGCAACAGAACTTCACCCGCCTATGATTGTGGTGCACCACAACAGACAATCTGCCATGTTGACATTGAATGTAGTAAGAAGACTTTGTTAAAGCACCTAACAATGCTACAGAGTGGTTGGAAAAACTAGATTTATAATTTTAAACATTTATTTCAGGTACATTGTTGTTTGTCTTAGAATAACACATTTTCAGTATTCTAACAGTATTGTTACAGCCATAAGATAAATAAATTTTAAAACATTTATACTATACGGATGTTGCAAAGTTTATTCTCCTTGAAGCAGTTATTCTCTATAGTCTGACTTACAGCATCCTTTTAATGTGTTAGGTTTCAGTCGAGCGATATTAGAGCTATGTGAGTTATCTTACATAAACACTGCTGGCGATTCGCTTTGCACTCCGAGGGTTCTTAACAGCATTCTCCTCTGTAGTCTCTAAAATATTTCGTTTCAACATCAACGTAATTGTAGAGGGATGCGTTCCTCTAGCTATACAACAGCCAATAAAATGCTGGTATCGTATTATCGCACCTATATTTTCATCTAGAGACGTTAGAACAACTTACTAACCCCACCTCTGAAGTCTTGAAAATATTTCGAGATTAAATAGGGATGCGTTCATCTAGCTACATGGCAACACAACAACCAATAAAATGCTTATATTATCACACTTATATTTTCGTCTAGAGAAGCTGCAACATACTCCCAGAAGGGCTGAAATAAATAATGACTGTCTATCTAAAAATGAGCCCGAAATGAGGTACAAAATTCTTTTAATTGTTTTTAATAATCTATTCTAACAACTGATAAATTAAATTTTTTGGCTATATTATCAGAATGAATAACAACAGACAGCCGAAAGAATTCTTATCCTGGCCATTTAAATGAAAAGAAATGGTTAATTGAAATCGAAAAGGAAATCCAGGAAATCGGAATCACAGATGATATCATACAGGACTTAGTAGCATGGAAAGTACCAACCAGTTTTCCAATGAACAGTATATTAGAAGACGGAACACCTGGACGGAAGTACGTAGGAAAGATTTCGGCGAGAGGATGAAGAGATTTGGGAACAGAAGAAAAACGCGTCTGTTAAGTAAGTTGGTTCATGCTCCGCAGCTCGGCTTAAATAATGAGATTTCTTTCAATAGAGGTACGGGTTGCTACGTGTAGTTAAAGCTAAGGACTTAGTGGCGCTAAACTATTGCTTTGCAGGTCGGTAGAAAGATGCTACACAAGTGCTCTTAGAGTAAACTCAACTTTTACGCAGGGTCTTAGAGAGTAATCCAGAGTTTGAATTTGAAAATTCTGTCTCCCCTCAAAGGAAAGAATTCATTTCTGCTTGTCGGTTGTGATTCCCCCACGGCAACATCTTTCTCAATTAGACTTTCCTCACCTAGGCATGTAACGGATATCCGCATCCGCAAGTGCGGAACTTTGGTGTCAAATCCTACATCCGCTTTCGCATCCGCAATTTTTAATGCGGATATATAGCGGATGTTTTGTTTATATTGCGATATATTATTCTTTTTTCCCTATATGAGATTCTTCCCATCGTCGATTAGCTAACAACAATCTGTTTTATTTTTTTTCACGATCTTGTTATAAAAGTAACAAAGAACTGAACGGTGTTATTACGACGAATTTACGAGTTTGAACTTTCATGTAAAGTAAAGCGGTCTATTCACGATACAACCTATAGGACATCTGCGTAGAACTACCGTAGGATTCGCTCACCCATTCACGCTTCTTGAAGAGGTCCAAAAATGTTCCAAGCACTCCTTTCCATTCGTACTTTCTCGCCGCACACTCGCAGGATGTTTCCTCCAATTATGGTTCAACGCAATAGTTTGTTGGACGCCAAGAACCCGCGTTGGCTGTCTGGGAGTCCAACAACATCCAACACGCCCTACGTGTGGTCCTGTAACGCCTTTCACGGCCCATCAAGAGTCCTTAATAGGAAAATCGGATCATCGTAGGTCCTACAAGTTGGACTGTGGATGGGCCGCTATAGCGGCAGAAAGGCGGGCGGCGGGCACGGAGAATTGCGGTGACGAGGCCTTGTGCTTGGCACTTGAGTTAGTTGAGCTGCGAACTCCGCAAAGTTCATATAACAAAGATTGTTTTTAGACGCGTGTGTAGTTATGTAAATAATTTAATTAACTTCTTAAATCATCGTACGTTGTCTAATATGAGGCAAAAAATAAATCACTAAGGGAGTATTATATGGTAGTAGATTTTACTTATGAAAAAATGTAGAATTTGGAATAAAAATATACTTTTTATTTTAAATTTATTTTTGATAAAATATTAAATTCTAAATAATTACAAATTTATTTTTCCACCTCGGCATCCCCTTCCGCAGATATCAAGCACTGAACATCCTCAAAGATGAACTCCATTACAACTCTATCCTCAACGAAAGTATTTCCACATTTCTTTGATGATTCTGAAGCTCTTTTACCTCAACAGCACGACTTTCTTTTCTCTCAATTTCAGATTATAGGTGCACAACTACCGCTGTCAACATATCAAAATGTAATAAGTTTGAACTACATTCTAATAAGAACAGAGGAATTATATGAAGTTCTCTCAAGGATGCACGGCTTTGTTTTCCTAGTACTTACAGGAGCAGGTTATACAACACTCAGTATCTCATCAAATAATAGTTATTTACAGTCAGGGCAGCCTGATCAGACATAGTCTTTTAAACCTTCATACTGCAAAACGGAAAAGATTACGTCAAAACGATACGACCCGTTCAACCTCTTTAATCTTCATAAGAATAATAATCTTTCCCTAAATATTTTCTGAATTTGATATAAACACAAATCAAATTAGTAATGAATGGTTACATTAGGATCTGAGGCAAGGGTAGAGTATCATATTCTTTAATGCAATGTTTATACATGTGTTTGTTGATTACATAGCTACGATGAACTTGTTATGAGCGTCACTTATTCATTTGAAGCCTGTAATCAATAAGCAGCTCAACTGATGGTCCTTTTGATTCCTTATTCCAGATGGATAAGTAAATTTCCGGACGACAATTTTTTCTTGTGCGAGCAGGAAATGATCGCGTAATTTTGGGTCAGTCCCAGAGTGCAGAATGACGCATCTGAGACGTCAGCCACGAAGGTATTCAGCTCGCATGGACCTCAGGTATCACGGGAATCGATAAGGACACGTTTCGGCTCCAGTTGCTTGCTCTATTCCTTCGGCGACATTACCGAATTATCAAAAGTCAAAAGACTAAAGATTCAACCATTTTGTACAAGTAGAACGGTGTGAAAATTAAAATACACAAAATATTACTATCGTGCAAGAAAACGGCCTTTTATCGGAATATTAAACGAATGACATATTTGTCAATTGGTTCTAGATGGGGGCCGCTGTAAGGTCGTGGTTTATTATTGTTTAACACCGTACACAAGGTAATAATATGTTCACACAAAGGTGTAAACTGCATATGAGTAGGGCATATTTTGCTAAAAACTAGGCATCAGTAGTTAACCATCTACAGAGAATGTAGCGTACGGCATGAATCAAGAGTTTACCCGAGTCTCGTGATATAATATTAAGCATACCTTACCATCCAAATTCCAAAATCAAAAAAATGTGGTTACACTACTGAAAATGAACTATGTGAATGTGGTGAGCTGCAGAACCCACAACATCTTCTGGTATCTACCTGAAACCTGCACTATCGACGACCTTTTAGGGCAAATGAGAAGGCCATCAGGATTGCAGAATTCTGGTCACATTCCATTTAATTGTGTTCTATAGTCCATAAGCTTGATATTAATTTTATCTGTTTTGTTTCAATTTGTAATGTCCTGGACACGAGAAATGAATAATACTATCCAAATTTGCTTATATCATTCAAAATAGCATAAAAAGTCATTGAGCTATGTATTAGAACATATGTTTTTATTATAAAACAGAAATTACGATAGCCAAATAAAGAAAAACATTATGTGATATGAAGCGTATTCGAAGTACTTCACTTGAAATATCAACATTAACTATGGAATAAGTCAAAAATCCAGTATGATGCAATATGGCTAGAAGTTTGAAATTAAGTTCCACTAAATTGTGCATTAACTACAAAATTAGAGAAATGTTGTGAAAATAACTGTATTAAACAATGCAAATGTTGTTTTCGACGTCGAGGTCATCAACGATTTTACGTAGAGTTACTGAAATTGAAAGCAACACCTACATGATCCTTAATAGAACGAATAAAAAATGGTATTATAGCTAAATGTGAAAGGCCCAATCTCTCTCCAAATTTATACGATAAAACTTTATTCACCTGTCAAAAAATGGTATTAACCGCAGCCTCTACTAAAAATCAAAAATTTTAGGCTCATATGTTTCCTGTACCGACGATTTTGTTGTTGTTATTTTTGCAGTGCTTGAAGCATATCACAGTTGCGCAGCTGTATCACATTTTGGTATTTTTATTTTAATTTCTGCCACTTTTCCGTAAAATGTTAGTGAGGAACGTGAAGAACATATCATATCAAAATCATTAAATCTAAATTCCAAGATGTTAGTACCATTTTTGATAAGTGTAAAAAATCAAGTAACAATGACTCCACATATCAGATAAATAAATAAAGCAACAGGTAGTAAGAACTGGATGACTGAAAGCATATCGTTTACTACTACGATCATCAATACAAATAAAAGGCAAAGCTTGGTCACTGTGCCGGGATGCTTCCTTCAAAATGCCATGGCCGAATTCCTTCCCGTTCACTTGTACCCAATCCCATCCCACATCTAATGACCTCGACGTTGACAAGGCGTAAAGCCATAAGTAAAAAAAAAAAAAAATTCGTTAAATTCTGCCCCCGTAGATATGTAAGATAAAAGTTTTAATTCTCGAGCAGCAATAATATCGGAAGTTTTTATTAGATTGAAATTCAACCTAGCATATGACGGTACAGCAGAAGGTATGAGTAATTTAAGTTTTCTTTTAAATAATTTAAGTTGTTTTCATGAGTACGATGTTACTGATAACAATATTTTATGGGGGTGAAAGTAGTTCCAAATTTATCGTGACCTATACGTCCTGGACCAGGTTTAAAATTAATATTAGAAGGCATAAAGTAACTTTCCTTAGGTTTCCCTAACACACGTTATTATTTAAGACATATGTAAGTAGTTCCAACTATATCCCGTTGTAAACTAAAATCTGAATGTATAGAACATTAGTAGAGAACCCAGCTTTTCTCAGAGCCTGGATATCATATTTCTGATGTTTTATCCAGTTTGATCCGTAATATCCTTCATCACCATCAACTTTGGCCAACTTCCCTACCATTTTTTAGATATTCATAAAATAACTGAATCGTTAAACGTGTAAATTTTCCTTATGGGTGAGAGAGAATTGTGTTTTTTTTTTTTTTAAACCAAATGTAGACGTTATTTTTGTCTTTGTTTTAAATTATACGTGTGCTAAGTTCCATCAAAATAGGATAAAAACTGTAGCTTTGTATAAAGAACATTGCAAAAATTAAAAGGGGTGAAGGGGTTAGATTTTGAAAACACAATGTAAACAACATTTTACTCTTTGTTTTAAAGAATGCGTGTGCAAAGTTCCTCCAAAATTGCATATAAACTGTACTAAGAACATTCACCAAAATTAAGGGGCTTAAAAGGGGGAGAGGGGTTATATTTCTGCAAACCAAATGAAGACAGTATTTTTCTGTTTGTTTTAAAGTATACGTGTGCAAAGTTCCATCGATATCGGATATAGACTGTGGGTTTGTATAAAAAATATCGGATGGAAAGGGGAAGAGGCGGTGATTTTTTTGGTCAGAAAACTTATATATATTAAAAAAAAAAAAATAGGTACATGTGCTAACTTTCATGGTGATCGGTCAAACGATGTCAAAGTCTATCAATCGCGGATGTACTAACATCCAGTTTTATACACGTACGGTATATAGATTACAAAATCAGGGTTATGAGCTACATTTATTAACAGTCGCATTAAGCTAAAAA
>JARYHS010012064.1:0-12000 GCA_031002005.1 Vandiemenella viatica
GTGGGACTCCCATGTTAACTTCTGATTCTTTTGATACTGCATTTCCTACCTTAACTTTTTTCTTTCTGCCTTTTAGGAATTCTTCTACCCAGCAAATCATCTTTTTATCAACTACAATAGTTTTTACCCTATTTAGCACCATTTTTTGGCTTACTCTTACCTTTGAAAGATCTAGTGCTACACTAAAAACTTAACCTCCCCTGTCCATTTCATCAGACATATCTTGCATGTAGCCTGCTAACTTAGATTCACATGAATCTCCTTGTGTAAAGCCATATTGCCGACTTGAAAACCATTTACTTTCCTCACAGACACCTCTAATATGGTTGCATATTAATCTCTCCATTAATTTACCTACCACTGATGTCAAACTGATTGGCATATAGTTTTTGACTCTGTTTGTCACCCTTCCTTTATGGACCGGTACTACTATCACACTTTTCGAGTCGTCTGGTCAACAAGTACCCTCACTCAATTTAAATAATGTTTCAAGGTAAGGTACAATGTCCCCTCCTACTATCTTTAAGACATCTGTAGTAATATTCTCAACACTGGCCCTTTACGCTTTTTTGCTTCCTTAGTTCCTTCATGATATCTTCATATTTAATTTCAAATTTTCTAATCTGCTCACCTCCAGCTGTGTGAATAGTCTTGTTTTCTGACATAACCACTAAATTATTATCCCTAATGGTCTCACTGAACCAGTTACTTAATGACTCTGCCTTTTTTAAATCCTCAGTTACTTCTTCTCCAGCCTTATCTATAATTGTCTCAATATCGTCTCTTCCTCTCAGTTTCCTCATATAGCCATGGAAATTTCTAGATGCATCAGTCAGATGTCTCCCTGCACCAATAATATTCTTCATAAACTCATCCTTAGCCAGTTTCTTTGACATTGTTAATTCCTTTGTTAGTTGTTTCAAGACTTCCCTACTGACTTGCTGTTTCTTAACACTGTTTTGTTCTCGCCTCACCAATCTCTTTAACCTCCTCACCTCCCTATGAAGGTTCTGTACTTCTATTTATTTTCTAAACTCTCCACTATAAATCAATACTAACATGGTACAACTTTAATAGACCAGTAGATAGTTAAATACAATATTTTGTAAGGACCTTACAATTTTGGCAAATTCTAGTTTGCTTAGGCGGGACTTAGAAATTTCAAGAAGTATAGTTTTCAACTTTAAGGAATTTCTCTGTAATCTTGCTCATAGTTGTAATTCGTCATATAAATCATTTTAAAGTGTAATTATCATATCGGGAAACGTTTGGTTTAGGAGATATTCCGCTTTGTTCAAGTTTTGAAGCACGCGATCAGAATAGTGAAATTCTAAGATTCGCAATATTTTCAAATCTAGTAAAGCTACAACCGAACTTTTATCACTAGCTGTAGTCAGCACTATCCCCAATATTTTGGCAATAAAATTAAATAATTTTGTAAAGTCTAATTAATGATTTTAATTGAGAGAAAAAAATAAGCTTTTTATCTAAAAGAGATATTAAATTAAATTCTACATCAGCAGATAGCCCTAATTAAGACAATTTCATACATATATGGGTTTCTGTAAAAAGTTTTAGCATTTGACTGGTAATTAAGTTTTTGTAAAATAGATTGTCGCGGATTGTTGTGCACGCGCGTAAAAAGTTCTAGAACACTTAGGGATTTTACCCAAATTTGAATGTATCACTACGCGGTGGCTTAAACAGCTAAAACTTTAAAATTAATTACTCTAAATTTCTCAAGAGACTGCCGTCGGACTTCTAGTGGATAAGTCCAGATACTGTCAAAGTTTGAACATTTTTAATAGTCTTGATCGTCAAATAAATTACACATACTTTGAGCTACGCGGAAGCAAAAAGATGTGATACAGTTGCTGACGTCACTGGTTCTAGCCGTTTCTATAAAAGATCCCGCTGCCATTATGGTCTGTCTGTTCCTGTCCGCGGTCTGTTCCTGCCTGTGGTCTGTTTCGGTCCGTCGTCTCGCTTTGTCTTTCGTCGCGCTGGTTGTAACTCGCCACGCTGGCTAGTTCAACCATGTTGGATCGTGTCGGGTTATATAGTAACTAACATGAACTTTTAAATTTGTTAAAGGGGTTCGGTCGGTTAAGTTTCTC
This sequence comes from Vandiemenella viatica, assembly GCA_031002005.1. Lineage (NCBI taxonomy): Eukaryota > Metazoa > Arthropoda > Insecta > Orthoptera > Morabidae > Vandiemenella > Vandiemenella viatica. Next base: position 2,118 of record JARYHS010012064.1, read on the forward strand.
TCCACAACGTGCAATTTTTGGAAAAGAGAGTTCGATATGCCTGCTCAACTGTAAATGCAATTTTAGAACTTCTGACTTTGAAAATAAAACTTTGGATTTCTCTAACAGTGAACTTGTGTGCTTCAGTTGTTAGCATAAGACCCTTTTCTCTATTTGTGGGTAACAAATATAGTGGCGACCTGAGCATTTAGTTGAGTTATCCTGGCTACATGGTCAAATCAAATCAAAATTATTTAGCGAGTTTTAAAGCGAACTGTGAAGTGCGATCAAGAGTTAAGTTAAGGCACTTAGGCGATACTTTCACCCCAGTATCGGTCTTGTCCTTACATGGGACTGTAAGGCTCGCGTTTGATTTATTTCAAACGGTGGAGGAGAAATTACCAACCTCTGTGCAACGAGAAAATTTTGGAACTTCGGGGAATAACCGGCACGAGTCAACTACCCGCTCATCATGACTTCGACGACTACGACACCGCCCGCTCACTGAGGCCTGATGCAGCTCCCGATACCAGATGAGCGTCGCTTCGCCATGGTACATCGTGGGGGCATCACGACTTCACACCTGTGCCGTCTACCGTCCGGCCTCATAGCGGATCTACGAGACATGCCCGGGTGACTACACACACCAACAGCTGTTTCCCGCGGCTCCGACAACGGCAGACCAACATGCTGCAGCTCATCAGGCAGCTTTCAACCAAGTTAAGTAAAAACCTTTTTTCGGCAACATTTCTTCGAGACCTTCTTGTGAATTTTTTTTTTACTAGCACTGCCTAACTACATCTTACTGCTATTTACTTTGTGCGCAAAGTGTTTCTTCATATTTTCTTTCTGTTCATGTTAAGTGCAAAGAGTCTATCAGTGATAGATGTATAATATCGGCAACAATTTCTTCGTGTTACTGAATGTATTTTTTCTTTTCTGAGTGATAATTATTTTGCATGCCGAGGCTATGTATTTTTCAAACGAGAGACCATTTTTTTTTAAATTTTTTTTTCAAGATAATTTTAACAATTGATGTTTAGCTTTTCGGTGTATTTCGATCGAAGGAGAGCTATTCTCATGTTTTGTTTTGTATTACTGTTGCTAAGCAACGGAACCATTTTGCCGACGGCTGAACATTTGACTCTCGATCAGAATTGCCAACTTAATGTTATTTTTCTTTCCTTTGAGCATAACTCTGTTTTTATACTAAAGTTTGCATATTTTGTATTATAATTTTAAGTATCACTTTTCGTCATCATGGTATTTGTAGACAGTACTAATATTCCTATAGAAGACCAACTAGTTTTTCACGGGCAAACCTTTTCAATCTGACGATGTTAAGGCATTAATACAATCTCTTAACGAAAAAGATACTGCACTATCAACAGCTACTTATGATGGTTATTTTACTTACGCCACAATCCAATACTTCACTGATAGTGTCATTTATCATTGCGAGGCAGCCGAGATTTCTGTAAAACTTTGTGTTAATGGACTATCCAATCGGCTGTCCTGTGCAGAAATGTCTGCAAATATCGGCTATGACGTTAACTCTAGAGAGATTTCTCCAGCCAATCAATTGGAAGAACTTGTGGTGCCCTTTAAACGAAAGCTTGAAAATTATTCCGTCCGGAAGAAGTGTACCTTGGGTACTCATTTTGATCACCTAATTGATACCAAACATAAGTTTGAAACAAATTTTAATGCCTATTTGGAAAATGTAATCTCTAAGGGGAAGGTTGATGTCCTACAAACCATTAATGAAATGTTACCGTCTATTTGTCACGAGGTTAATCAGCTGCATAGTTTAGCTACTTCTTATATCCAAGGTCTCCAGGAATATAAAACTAAGACCATTGCAAATGCACATGTCAACTTTCAAACTTTTTGTGAAAAAGTACTACAAGCTAGGCGTATGTATATAGCAGCTCACTCAAAGCCATCTGAGGAAACAAACCCACATTCATTACAGCAAATTCCCATTCCAAACCAACAGCTGCAAACACCTACTAGCAGCATTTTTTCTGATGCACATGTGATTGTAAATAATGTTGTTGATACACCTATTACTGAAACTTTAGATAATAACACTTCAAGTAGTATTTCCATAACTAATCTAAGTACCACGGAGGAACAAATAGTCCCTGTAGGAACATCCACACCCATTAAGAAAGAATTTTCAGAACCATTAACAGCTGTTCCTGTAGGAGGACATGTTCTTCATCAACTATTACATGAAACAGTAGTACATGCTTCACCTATAATGCAACCAACTGTTACGGCTAAGCTTGTTGACATTGTCACAGAGCCTACTGCTACAGAGGCACAACCAGCTCTAAATATTTTTAAGGAGAGGGAATTTTTACCAGCATCTATAGAAGCTACTGAACAGCTGGTAGATTGTACAACTGAGTTTGTATCACCCACCACACCCCAGCCCCTAAATGAACAACACATTATTCTGCCTACTACAACTCCACTTATTGATTTTGAAATGCAGGCTTCACCTGAAGTGGACATTTGTTTCGATTTGGTACACACCTCAGCAGAACAGTTGATTTCGGAGATTCTTGGGGACAACATTCCTATATGTGAAATCTTAGGGGATAGTGGGGACTTAATTGATTTCACAGATGATAATGTGACAACCACCTATCCTCAGCCATCAGTTAAAGAAACTGTGCATGCTTTGCCCCCACTGCAACTAACTATTCCTGATACCCTAGTTGATAGTAAAGCTGAGTCTTTGCCTGCATTAGCCTGTAGTGATGTACCTGATATCACTGCTGATCCCATTTTGGATAATTCAGAAAACTCTGAAACATATTCTGCACCCACAGAGGTGACAGAACCTAGCATTAATGCGTCAGCTGATCCATTACCTACTACTGAACAATTAGATCCTATTGCAGTAGAAACAACTGATTTTTCCAAAACTGAAATTTTTGTACAGCCATCAGCTGATCCCTCACATGTCATTGAACCACCTATTAAGAAAGATTGTATTGTAACTGACCTTGTTGATATCGCAACAGATGTTTGGCATGAAACTAAAATTACTGACATTTCAAGCCCTAACCCTTCACAGTTACTTAGTGATATTTTGGGTGATAATGAAGATTTACCAGTAGTATTATCTGACAGTGAGGATTTAATTGATTTCACTACTGTACAAGTCGATGATCAGAGTACTAATATACAATCAGCTGATCCCATACCACAGGATGTTTGCTCATATGAGCCTAATATTACCAAACCCAAACAGCTTGCAAGGCGATATAAGCCTACATTTGTGGATAAGCTGAAACATCAATTATTGCAGAAAATGTTTCCTGACAACATCCTTACTGATTTGCCACTAATTACTATTCCTAATTGGGAACAATGTGGTCTTCATAAACAATTTTTCAATTTTATTCTTTTTCAGAATGTAACAGATTTTTCAGGCAGTGGGTACTTCATTAAATTTTATCCTGATAATTTCAGGAAACCCTTTGCATTCTGTAGGATAAAAGAAAACAGGGTTTCTTTTTCACAAACTCACTTGCCTATGCTGTACCAGCACAAAAAGATTGCTAAAATGAAACTTATTTTTCAATTCAAGTTATCAATGTTTTGGGAGGGGGACTAAAATGAAAAGTCTGTTCCACCCCTCACCACTAAATAAAAATAAGACCAGTTTGACTTATGATTGTTTTGGGAGGGGAATAAAGATGAAAAGTCTGTTGAACCCCTTACCATCAAACAGAAGGAAAATACTCTTTGCAGAAAGGAGCAATGTTCTTAAGCTTAAAATTAATATACCTCACAAGGTGCCATCACAATTATCCTACCTTTTGAGGATATATAAGACAATCCATGTCATTTTTAATATTTTTCTATTTTATTTTGGGATTTTTAGTATGTGTTTATTTGAAGCTGTTGCACAGCAGATTTTGATTTTGGATGATGTAAGGGAGCATACAGTGTTGTTACCACTTTGCTTTTCTATTGTGTACTATATCATAACAATTTACCATCTACCTTGGGAAATCAGACAACAATTTGAATCAGATAGGATTTCTAAAGCATCAGGGATGGAACTGATTGAAGTAGAGATGGAATGTCAAAGAGAGGAAGTTATGTGCACAGAAGAGGAAGTAGATGCTCCTATTAAAGTATGTGTGAGGATGTGACTTGTTTTTCTATGTTTATGGGGGAGGCTGGAAGAGAAGATAGTACCATTTTGGGGGAATGCAATATTTTTATTATTTATTAATAGGACCAGGAAATAGAGACTCACCTGCGAATCCCATTATTATTATTATTATTATTATTTATTATTAGGGCCAGGAAACAGAGACTTGCCTGCGAATCCCATAATTAATAGGCCCAGGAAAAAGAGAGTCACCTGAGTGTCCCAAATAATATTAGCATTACCACCCTTTAGGCATCACTCCACAGAGAGGATGACCATTATTTAAATGTATGTACACAACATTCAAGTAATACACAGGGCGACCTACACTTAGTGCATGACCCAATACAAATAAACTTCCTCCACAATATGGGCATGACACTCACATATATATAAAATAGGCTTCACCACAAGAGTTGGGTTGACCTCATTTTTTTCTCAAAGGCGTCACTGATGTAGTTACATTATTAACATACAATATATAACATAGATAAACATTGTCATCACCATACTATTGCGATATGCGCAGATATGACTTATTTTGTAACATGTAATGGATTCTTAGAGATGTGACGTCAAAACTGATTAAGTTTTCATCTTTTGGTTGTTAAAGATTGAATTGACGTTCGATTGGAGTTCATGCATTATCTTAAGTGTTTATATTATGTACCTTAGAGAGTTTTTGGGTCAGTGATACTTATTGTTTCATACACTGAAGAGATTAAGATGTGTTTTGTAATGTGATGATAATAACACATACTTTCAACATTTATAATATTAAAATTCTTTGAATCTTTTAACTTCATTAAGTAATTTGCTTTATACATTGTCTTATTTACCCAACTTAGGTTGAGGATTTTTTGTGCTTTGTCGCACCTTAGGCACTTCATAGTGGCCTTAAGCAAGTAGATTTATGAGAGCAATGTTTATTATAAACAATAAACTATACCACTTAAATTGACTTGATAGAATATAACGGATATGAATCTATGACTTTTTTCTCTTGTAACTATTATTATGGATACTATTTGGTCCAGGGGACAGAAGATCCTATTATGAAGTACACTGACTATGACCTACCTATTTTTCACTATCAAGACTATAACATTACCAATCATAAATGCTATTTAACATTTTTGCACCAGTGTACTGGTCAACACAACTGGAGTTGTGATATTAAAGAGAGATATTTTGTAAAATTTTGTCATCAGTATACTGATGAAGTGAAACTACGTTTCATTCATACATAACTTTTGTACTCTCACCTTACACAGCAGTGTACCGCTGAATGGAAACTATGTTTCCTTTATAATTTTTCCCCTATACATTTTTAGCATGTTTAGTTTCATTTTGGGGACAACATTTTGTAAAAAACTACAATGCTTTATAATTATTATTATTGTAATAACTTTATCATACTTAAGTGATACATTAACTTGGCAAGAACCAAGTGCAATTTGTGTTTCTTTACTTTAATATTTTCTTGAGAACAAGAATCTTTTTTCACTTTTATAACTTGAATCTTAATGCATTATGTGAATAATGTTTTCATTAGTTCTTACTATTTGTAACTACTTTCCTTTGCTAAGGAAAAGCTTTATTTACTATTTCCCAACAACTTGTGGGAACATTACTGTATTTACTAAACTACTTCTACATTTACTTTTGTATTTTCATTTAATTTTTCTCTTATGTACATGTTAGTGTTTAAGAACAGTTTGGCCGCCACTAATACCCACTATTTTTTTTTCTGATTTGTATGTTCACAGACCAGCTAGCTGACGGAGTTCCCCAGGCCACTCCTGCTGCAACAGGAACCGGGGAAAATGGACATTTCTCGGCAGATCTAGCCTTAAGGCTTTTGCTTTGTATAATTTGCGAGCCTTACTGTCAGCTCCAGTTACAGGACTTGGGTTTTCACCCATTTTAGGGAGTTCTGTGATCAGTGTTTTAAAGGGAAAGTGGTAATTTAAGGCCATAACAAAACAAAATAATATTTAAACAGAGACGTTTATAAAACGAAAGACTTTCCTACATGGAATTTCATAATACAACTGTTTATAAAATACAACAATTTTCATTTCTATATTTGTAAAATAATACACATTACTATCTTCTTTTTTGAAAACAAATTTGATATTTCTTGCATTAATATGTTGCAATGTATTTTTGTAATTTGTATCTATAACCATTTATGTTTTGTATTCTTATAATTTGTTTGATATTTTGATAATTTTGTGATTGTTTATACTACATTTTGTAACAATTTGATATTTCACGTTTTGCTTTTGGTCATAATTTGTTTGACACTTAATAATTTTCTTTGATATTTAGAGAATGAATGAGTTTTTGAATCTTTTGTAGTAATTTTGAGTGAAAAGGTTAACGTTTTTGAGATTGTTACTAACAATAATTTTTGCTTTTGAGAATGAATGTGGAGAGAGAACCGAACCGACACGCGATAGTTAAATTTTGGGAGAATAGTTATTTTCTTTTGGGGATTTAGATTTTTCTTTCTCTTATTTTCAAGATGTTCAGTTAGTTTTCTTGAGAAAATAACTTCAATCTTCAGGGGGCATGTAAGCACCTTTGAATTTTGGCAAATTCTAGTTTTGCTTAGGCGGGACTTAGAAATTTTGTAAAGTATAGTTTTCAACTTTAACGAATTTCCCCGTAATCTTGCTCATAGTTATAATTCGTCATAAAAATCATTTTAAAGTGTAATTATCATTTCGGGAAACGTTTGGTTTAAGAGATATTCCCGTTTGTTCAAGTTTTGAAACGCGCGATCGTAAAAGTAGAAATTCTAAGTCTTGCAGTATCTCTAAATCGCGTAAAGCTACAACCGATCTTTTATCACCAGTTGTAGTCAGCACTATCCCCGATATTTTGGCAATGAAATTAAGTAATTCAGCAAAGTCTAATTAGCGATTTTAATTAAGAGAAAAAATGAGCTTTTTTATTAAAAGAGATATCAATTTAAATTTTACATTAGCAGATAGCCCTAATTAAGATGATTTCAGACATATATGGGTTTTCATCAAAAGTTTAAGCATTTGTCCGGAAATTAAGTTTTTGTAAAGTAGATTGTCGCGGATTGTTGTGCACGCGCGTAAAAAGTTCTAGAACACTTAGGGATTTTACCCAAATTTTGAATGTATCACTACGCGGAGTCTTAAACAGCTAAAACTCTAAAATTAATTACTCTAAATTTCTCAAGAGACTGCCGTCGGACTTCTAGTGGATAAGTCCGGATACTGTTGAAGTTTGAACATTTTTTAATAGTCGGGATCGTCAAATAAATTTCGTACTCTTTGAGCTACGCGGAGGAAAAAGATGTGATACAGTTGCTGACGTCACTGGTTCTCGTGGTTTCGATAAAAGAGCCGGTCTGTCTGTTCCTGCCTGGCGTCGGTTTAGGTCTGTCTTTCGTCGCGCTGGTTGTAACTCGCCACGCTGGCTAGTTCAACCATGAAGGATCGTGTCGTGTTAAATCATAACTTCAATGACTGTTAAGAACTTGTAAATTTACTAAGGGGTTTCGGTCGGTTAGATTTCTCTCCACAATCTGCAACTTTGGTAAAGATAGTTCGATATGCCTGCTCAACTGTAAATGCAATTTTGAACGTTTGACTTTGAACAGTAAAACTTTGATTTTTCTAACAGTGAACTTGTGTGCTTCAGTAGGTAGCATAAAACCCTTTTCTTAATTTGTGGGTAACAAATTTCGTGGCGACCTAGGCATTTAGTTGAGTTATCCTGGCTACATGGTCAAATCAAATCAAAATTATTTAGCAAGTGTTACTGAGAACTGTGAGTCTACAAGAGTGTAAGTTAAGGCACTAAGGCGATACTATAACCCCGGTGTCGGCCTGGTTCCTTACACCACCAACTCCTCCGCATCACTGAAATCATAGCACGAGCTTTTGAAACTAAACAACACACGGCCGCCACCTTCCTAGATTTTACCCAAGCTTTCGACAAAGTGTGGCATGCAGGACTGTTGTATAAACTGCGCAACATTGGACTTCCCGATTATCTGTATAGAACCCTCTACAGCTTCCTACTCCGACGCACCTTCTCAGTAAAAATTGATTCAGTCACATCCACTCCCCGTCCTGTCCTAGCTGGTGTTCCTCAAGGCTCTGTCCTCGGACCAACACTCTTCAACATTTACATCTCTGATTGCCCCGATCTGACCACTTCAGCTATAGCAATGTACGCCGACGACACAGCACTGTTCACCTCCCACCAAGATATTCAAACAGCTGTTCGCAACCTTCAAGCGGCCCTCACTGCCATAACTAATTGGTTGAACATGTGGCGCATAGCACTGAATCCAACTAAGTGCGAAACTATGATTTTCACTCTCCGACGCCCAGCTCAACCAACTGCGATCGTTATCAACGTCACACCCGTACCTTGGAAACGTCCAGACGAGACCGTCAAATATCTGGGAGTTCATCTGGACCGACGACTCACCTGGAACGCCCACATAAACTCCAAACTCAACCTCGCATACTCCCGGCTCACTAAATTATATCCTGTTATCAACCGGAAGTCTTCACTCAAAAGTAACACCACCATCCTACTATACACCTCTCTAATCCGTCCTCTACTGACCTACGCCTGCCCAGTCTGGGGAGTTGCCGCTGCCAGCAAACTCAAGAGAATACAGTCGCTCCAAAACAAAATCTTGCGGATCTCCGTCGATGCTCCATGGTTCGTCCGCAACTCCCAGTTGCACCGCGAACTCGGACTGCCTACCATCACGCAGTTCATCCAAGAGCAAGCACGACGTTTCTATCAACACCTTCCCAGAGTGCTAGGAGCCGCATATTACTCCCTGGGCACCAGATCCGACAGACCTACAAGAATCGCCAGCCGCTTACCCCAGGATCTTCTCTTCCAGATAGACGCTTAGACTACTACTATTCAGACATCACCCAATAATGTTCTCATAAAACCATCATGTTTAACGTTATTATGTTTATGTTATTATATTTAATGTTATTGTGTTTAATGTTATTATGTTTAATGTTATTATGTTTAATGTTATTATGTTTAATGTTATTATGTTTAATGGTATTATAACTAATGTTATTGAGGTAGTCGATGAGTTAACCTCACTCAAAGTGCCGCGCCGTTAAATGTATACTTATCCTTTTTTCAATTCATGACTGTATTCCACCCCAATCTGAAAAGCGCAGATACGCTGAACGATTGCAATAAAGAAATTAAAAAAAGAAAAGTCTTGGGTGATTCTCTGTCAATTAACTCCAGCCACTTTGCGTATATCTTTGTCTCATCGGCGTGGTAGACTTTGGTCTCTGATGATCTCTTGAGCTCCAATTAAACAATGTTTTGTCCACCTTTCATCTTTTGTCTGAGAAATATTCCCGGGTTACTGCCACTTCATGGAAGCTGTTTTTTTTTTTTTTTTTTTTTTTTTTTCTCAAAATGTGTGTGAAGTTTGTCACTGGTCTGACGCCGGTTGTTCTTCTAATGAAAGCATATCCGCTTGGGCCATTCAGAGCTTTCGATTATATATATATATATATATATATATACCTTCAATTCGAGTAACTTTCACCGAATTGCATTTCTGGCCTTTTTTAGTGGCATTATGCCTTGTCGAGGTAATTAGAAAATCGACAAATTTTGGGACAAGGAACTGGATGGAATTCGGACCTTTTTGAAGGTATCATACTTGCATACTCCTGT
>JARYHS010012067.1:0-27625 GCA_031002005.1 Vandiemenella viatica
AGGTGATAGCCTTAATCCCAATTTTGATGTCTTTCTTGACTTAATAATAATAATAGTAATTGATAAAATTGCAATGGAGCGCCTGCTTCGGTGACAATCTCCCTACACCTCCTCCCTTTCCCATTCCAACCTACTTTTGCCAACTACTAATTTTTACTTTAAATTCTTTCAGTGTTTCCGGTAAGTTATTCATCACTTCTCTTGGCAATTTATACCAGTCCCTCACTCCCTTTCCTATGAAAGACAATTTTCCCACACCCTTATGCCTGAAATCAAGTGCCAGCTTGTGGTCATGGTTAACCTTACCCTTCCAAGCACCTCTCTTTAATTTTACCACCAGTATCTTTCCATGCCTCATCACTAGTGTTGCAAAAAAAAAAACGGTTTTTTTTCTGGCTTGAAAAAAAAATCATGAAAAAAACACTATGAAAAAATCATGTTTTTTTCTGGGACATGGTTTTTTTCACAACTACTAAATCTCAAATTTGTAAGGTAGTTATCGTTTAATATGACTGTTTTAGAGTTTATTCTAAGTACTTATATTAATTTTTAAATCTACTATATTTTTCTGGTTCAGTAAAAACAAAAATTACGAAAATATTGGCAACATTGAATGAAATTTTATTTTGTGAACGAGGATTTCCCGAAGAGGCTAGGATGCGCGAGAAGGTATCCCCGTTCCCCATTGTTTGGACTGATACTCACTATTTGAACTAAAGCTGCCAGCCCTACGAATTTATCTGTAGACCTACGGATCTTTTAAAACAATTAAGAATTTAAAATTTATCTACGGTTTTTTGCCTCTTTTTATTACTTTTTGTGCTTTCCTTATATTCGTATACTTGTTAAACTCTCAGAGTGTAGTGGTACTGACTCATTAAATTGCCAGTACTTATGAATAGTTTGCTTGCAACCGTTGGTGTAAACCAGCGATTGAAAAGAAATAAAGCTCCTATTTTGTATGATAATAGATTTAAATTCAAACTTAAAAGACCATAATACAGAATTATCGGGGCAGTTTTAATGCACAGTGTGTACTTTGCTCACAATTTAAAATTGCAATCTCAAAATCTTTTGCGCACAATACATGAACAACCATTAAAGGAAAATGTAACTACTTCTGAAGTTATGGATATAGAGGAGACACAAGAAGAAACAGAAAATTGGTAAGTAGTATGGTTTGGCCGATGCGCTGCCACAAAGGATGCCGCCCCTATTGTTATGCTAATTAGGCCACTTGACTTGAGGGCCACTTGACTAACCCCAGTTTCACCTCTATGTTCTCCCCCCTCCCACCTGTCAATCATGGCCACTTGACTAACCACTTGAGGGCCACTTGAGCGACCCCACCTGTCAATCATGGCCACTTGACTAACCACTTGACTCGAGGACCACTTGACTCGAGGACCACTTGACTAACCTCAGTTTCCCCTCTATTGTTAGACCACAGGTGTGTCGCGGTCCTTTGTTGTCCTCCCCTCCCCACCTGTCAATCATGGCCACTTGAGGGCCACTTGAGCGACCCCACCTGTCAATCATGGCCACTTGTTTGAACACCTGCCTTGCCTAGCACCAGCTGCCCTCACTTGACTCGAGGGCCACTTGAGCGACCCCACCTGTCAATCATGGCCACTTGTTTGAACACCTGCCTTCCCTAGCACCAGCTGCCCTTGGGGTTCTTTGTTAGACCACTTGAGCGACCCCAAAGACACCAGGTGTGTCGCCGCCGGGCAAGAAACCGGTTTGTAGAGCGGGCGGGCATACCCCGCGCCGAGAACCAGTTTTTGTAGAGCGGCGGGTGAACAAAAACCGGTTCTCGCTACCTGGGGTAAGAGGTTCGCGTATTTATGCTTGGCTAGGACAGTCATGAATTGAAGTTTGATAATAATAAATAAAAACACATTGTATTTAATTTGATTTTTTTTTATTATTTCACCCACCATCGCGGCCGCGTAAGAAACCGGTTTGTAAAGCGGGCGGGGCATACCCCGCGCCGAGAACCAGTTTTTGTAGAGCGGGCGGGTGAACAAAAACCGGTTCTCGCTACCTGGGGTAAGAGGTTCGCGTATTTATGCTTGGCTAGGACAGTCATGAATTGAAGTTTGATAATAATAAATAAAAACACATTGTATTTAATTTGATTTTTTTTTTATTATTTCACCCACCATCGCGGCCGCGTAAGAAACCGGTTTGTAAAGCGGGCGGGCATACCCCGCGCCGAGAACCAGTTTTTGTAGAGCGGGCGGGTGAACAAAAACCGGTTCTCGCTACCTGGGGTAAGACGTTCGCGTATTTATGCTTGGCTAGGACAGTCATGAATTGAAGTTTGATAATAATAAAATAAAAACACATTGTATTTAATTTGATTTTTTTTTTATTATTTCACCCACCATTGGGCAGTTAAAAATACATTTTTCAACGGCACATACAGCATTACAAAATATGTGTTATTTACAAAGTTTTATCATATTATTTTTTCTTTAGTTCTCGTAGAGGTGGACATCCCAGATCTTCAACCTTTTAGTTTTTCCTTGGCTCAGTGCTTTATGCCTCGCGGCCAGGAGACAGAGGTTGTGGGAATGTTCGAAGTTAGTAACACTATCATAGTTTATAAGAAATGTTTCCAGGACGGCTGCAGAGGTGTTTCCTAGTGACCAACACTTACTAACTGCGCTAAGTTCGGCGAAAGACGTTTGTGACGGCGAGTGTTTTGGGCAAAGTTTTGTGCATATTCTTATGGCTCAGACCGATCGTGGTGGGTGAGCGGTTAACTCTCTGGCCTCGCATTTGGGAGGACGCGGGTTCGAATCCCCGTCCAGGCATCCAGATTTGGGTTTTTAATGGTTTACCTAAATCATTCCAAGCGAATACCGGGGTGTTTCCTTCAAAAAGGCGATGGCAGAATACCTTCCCGTTCCTTGTCTCCATTAGCTGGGACGCTGCATGTTAGATGGCCATGGCCTTTTGAAGGAAGCATCCCGACATTTGCCTGGAGTGATTTGGGAAACTATGGAAAACTCAAATCTGGATGCCCGAACGGGGATTCGAACCAGCATGCTCCCGACTTCGAGGCGAGAACGCTAACCGTTACTCCACCACGCTCGGTTTTAATTTTAAGGTTAAAGGCCTGCTGTTAGGTTAGAATAGGCCTTTGGCCTATCCTTGAAGAGGAAGTAATTTATTTTTTTAAAAATGCATGAGCAGATATCGCATTTTTATCTCTCACAAACGATAAAAGATAGTACCACACATCACTAGATAAAAGGATGGATCAAAGTTTGTAACACCCGCTTATTAGTTCCATTTTATGCCGCCAATGGCGCTGTTGTCTGTTTACGTGGAAATGACTACGCCTCAGAAAAAGTCGTTTTGTGTGCTACCCTGTACAAAAAGGTGCATTCCCTCGTAAGTTCAATAAAGTGCCACCTCATCACTAACAGATTTACGATTGGTGTAAGAAATTCGTAGAAGATGGCTGAATTTGCAAAGGAATCGTCAAATAAAGAAGTTGAGGACTATCGTTTTGATGTTTGGCGAATGTATACCTGTATACAGTAAAACTTTTAAACTTCCCCTATACAGTGATGTTTGGTACTCAATTATATCTTTTAAAATTTGCGAGAAATAAATATGAAAAATATGCTCCTTCTTTTTAATAACCCTGTATGATTCGCCAGTCTGTTTTTTCGTCTAAAACTGGTTCAGTGAGTGCAAATTGTTTGCGTAAGAATTTACCAGAACTAACACGGTTGTATATAACAGAATGACAGTATCAGTAATTGCAAAACCTCTCCACTGATGAGACTTAAGAGGAAAAGAGAGTCAAGAGTTCATTATGTACACGAAAATCGATTGCGACCTAAAATAAAATAAAATTAAATCTATCACCTTGCTTCGGTTGTCAAATGGAGTAATTCTTAGTCTGGATAGAAGTACGGTGGTCAGTTGTTTTGCTGCGTCTATCTGACAGTTCACTTGTACTTGTGTGATCAGAGTTGTGCTGTGTATATGAAGAGGTGTGAGAGAGTGAAACCGGTACATGCTTGCTTATGTCTACCTTTATGAAGTATGTCTCCCGGTGTTATGACTCGCTCCAAGGAACGAATAACCAACAAGTATCATAGGCCATAATTGCTTAGGCATGTAGTGACTTGGCTGCCACCCGTTTGGGATGACCCTCAGAGTCACTCTGTCCAGCCGAGCCAAGGACAGATTGCCATAGGGAGGCCTGGATAAGCGTCTACATAGGAATCGACGAAATGTTCGGATATGAGTCTTGTGATAGGATTATTACTTGGAAATCAGGGCTAATAACTGATGAATATTTACATATTTATTTACACCAGGTTCTGAAGGTTTGATACACATATTTACACATACATGGAATTTAGCTGTGAATAACATTTACTATCAATATTACTTTCTGAAAGTGATAAACTGGTGCAGTGGCGCCTTGCTAACCCCCACCAACATTATGGGAACGAGGAGAGACAGAGCGAGCTTACAAAATGGGTACCTCTAACCCAAACACGACAGGACTATTGAAATACATTGAACTTCTGCCTAACTGAACCTATCCGTCTCATATCCAAATAATCTCAGTAGAGCCTACCTTCTGCGTTGCTGTAGAACATCTCTTGTGGCTGCAATGGCTCCGCTCCGAGCCCGGAGCCCGGTAACTTCTTTCGTCGCCTCCCGGCTGCTGCACAATGCGACGATCAGCTCGACCAACGGATAGACAACCCTAGCTAGCTGTGCTTAGGGTTTTACTAAGATAACCCCCACTCCACTCCAGCTCTTTGGAGAGGGCAAACTCTGACATCACCTAACTGCATTCGGTCATAATGCCAGCTTGCGTTCTCTTTTCGGCGCCTGACAATTGCCGAATCGCTGACTCGTGCTCTACTTGCAGGTTGTGGCTCTCGTAATGTTGCTTAATTTTGCTCGCTCGTCTGTCCTCTATCCCAACCCCAAACAATGTATAAATTACTCAAGTAAAACCTCTGGTATTACTACATCTCCCATCCCACGACACGTTTTGGCTCCACTCCAAAACCAAATTTGAATCTAAGTTACATTTTACTTGTTTACATAATTTTTTTTTCTCTAATGCTAGGTACAATTTCCTTTTTAGGCCGACTGCATTTTCCATGTGTTCTGGCTACTGTGTTTTTCTTTACAATTCCCATAGTGTCTCAGTTACATGGCAAGATTCTACGTTTTTATCTGTATACAATATTTACCGTGTTCTTCTCTGTTTCAAAAGTGAATCCATATTTATAATGACAATTCATCAAGACTGCATAAATTCTTTTCTCTGTGTTATAATGCTTAGACAAGGCATACTGGTGTTATTTATGAGGCTTGACTGAGATCACAGCAGACTCCAGCGTCCCAGAGCTGTCGCGATCTGTTGTTTACATTCAGCCACTGTGTGACGGACCGCTTTGCTGAGTGCGCGCGCTTGTCTCAGCACACCGGCGACCTTGTTGTCAGCATATGCCGTGACGTCACAGAGGACGCGGTTACTCTCGTCTGAAACACTCGTATTAAACAATGAGTTGACATTCCGCTTTATTCTAACATGACCTTCACATTCAACTAATACATTCTTACACAAATAATTTCTACAAAGATTACAAATCTATCTCTAGTTTTCTTTTTATGATTGATTGTCTCTTCTGTGGCACTCGTCATTCGTTTTAATTTGATAAATAAGTGTGTTCTAATTATCTTCTCCAGAGATTTTAATACTAATTTAACATTTTAATGGCTTTCCCCGACTTATTTTTATCTAGCAATGGTACAATAGTTTATAATTATCTTTCCTATGTACCTCTTAACTTCTAATTACAGTTCGGCTACCTTCATACAATCGTATTATCTCTCATACAACAATTATCAATTGTACATAAATCCTTCATTCATTTCTCTTAGTTTCTATGCCTCTCTCGAATTGAAAGCTTATATTCCTTTTGCTACATTTCTTCCATCGCATATCAGCTGCTTCACAATCTTTAACACTTAGCTAACGTAGGTTAACACTCTTTTAATGACTTCATTGCGACTTCCCGTCGATTCAGTAATATAATAATTCCCGTTTTAATTTTTACATAACTTCTCGCGTTTGATTATATTCATCATAATTACAGTTTATGTGCTACCTTTTAACTTCTTACGACATTCCTGTTTCCTCTCACTCGCTTCCAATAATTCTCTCACACAACTGTTGTCAATTACGAAAACATATTTGATTTAAAAAACTAGGGTTATAGGATTTATACCAATTAATCATGCTCTACATATTTACTCCCCATGAACATTTTTTTCATTTGCTTACAGTTCTACATTTTTCCCCTACTTATTATTATTTGATATTTATTACCTTAATGATGATATATACATAAATTTGTTAACGGATTGCTGTGCAATATTTCGGCGTTAATTCTTTTAATTCTCTTCCACTGCTTACAACTTACCATTGAATTTCGCTGCACCTACCGATTTGTATTATGCAACCCGCCACAACTTATCGTTCTTGTTACTCACACTTGTTACATCATTTCGCTGAGCTTTGCTTGCACAACGATTCTACCACCTCCGTATCTCCTCGAGACCGATTACGTTCATGGTGCTCCAACATAGCTATTTATGCTGGCGAACTGCCCCCCCACTTTTTTTTTTCTTTTTACATTAATGTGTCACCCTTTGCTCACACTATTAATTTCAAAGTCCCTTGACTTTTCCCCATTTGACGGAGTTCGTTGACCCCCTGCATGCATCCCTCGTTGCATTTTCCCGTGACTCGTCCACAGATTTGCTCTTTTTGGCGAACCCTCTCTCGGATTCACTACTTCGTTTACTGATGTGTAGCCTTCGCATACACTACTCAACGCAGAGTTCCCTGACTCCATTTTCTTCGTAACACTTCGTTCGTGTTCGAATTTACCATCGGCGGTATACCCAACCATCACAGGTGGCTGGATTCCGTTCACTTAACAGCTGAGACACGCCTTACCTAGCGTTCTCCTTACCCCCCGGGATCCCACAAATTTTTTACTCCCGGCAAATAATTTCACATGCGGCTCTTTCGCCGCTACGCCCACATTTACCCGGATTCTACAGTCTCACATTTGAGTGAACACACTGCAAAACCCCGGATTCCCCGTGAATCACATAACTCCCATTATGGCAGAGATCGCTTTTACCTTTCCAGGTTAGCTCACAATCTTCATAACTCATTAACGACCTGTAGATAGAAGCCCTCTATGACCCCTATGCTGCACACAATACTGCCCTCTTGCAGTATCCTTACCTCCCTTATCTTCCTCCGCACTTGTTCCACCTTTGACCAAAATCCTCTTTACTCACTATTTAATTTTGCGAATTTTCCAATCGGAAAATTATCATTGAACACCCCTCCGTGAACTGCACTCCTCCATAGCTTCTCACGATGACGCTTTTGTCACCAATTTTTTCGTAACACTTTAATATTGCGTCCTTCCCCGACACAATTCATTTACCACTTTACCGTTTATGCATAATCCCACTAACCGATTATTCTTTAAACCCGCTGTTTGTGCAATTATTTATCTCGTAAGACTCTCCACCGTCCTCTAAACCTGTATACTCTCGGAACATATTGGGTACTATGGCCATTATATTCCCCCACTTACAGCTTTATCTTAATTGCAGCATTATTTAATTATGAAATTATATAATTGTCAACACATATTCTCAAAGCATATCAATGCTATCTTTCGCGCACTCTAGATTCCAAAATTCGCCACTTCCCATGCTCGCACAGTACGTTAAGCAATTCGTTAATTTATTTTATAATTATACAACATTACCGTATTTTACCGCGGTTCCAGTATCTCTGTTTTTATGTAACTCCCTTTAGGTTGAATTCTCTTTGCTTAGGAAATATTTTCATTGCTAACACACCTTTAAATATTGAACTATCCTTCATAACTCTCGTCTTGTTTTTCGTTTGTGAATTCGTGCACAATAATACGTCTTTTACAATTCTAACAATGACACAACTTGACCCCATTTGTATGACGCGAGTAACTAAATTTCCAATCGCGTATAATCATCAGAATTCTTGCAACCCTTTTCAGTTAAATTATGTTTATAACATTCAACTAATTTCCAATTTGATAATTATTCATACCATTTTACATCTGAATACATATTGCACTTAACTACTAGATTGATTGCTTCCATTCGAATCAACTATAACACACATTTTCCATGGCCCCTCTCTTGTTATAAAATATATTATTTAGGCGACAAAACCATATGGTAACCAATTAGATTTCCTGTTAACTCATCAACATCTTCGACTGAATTACGCATCTGGTTATATTCTTAAACAGCACTCTATTACAATGGATACAAAATGAGAGTTTTAACACGCCTAATTTCTAAAGAAAATAATCATAGCTTATTTTGGCAAAGACCTGTGTTCTCTAAGTCCAAGGATTTCCGATTTCAACGTATTCTGAACAATTTCTAACACAACCATATCTTTAATATATTTTCTTTTTTTAATTTACCTTAATTACAATGGATAATACACTACGGTAGCAACTTTTACCTCGACTCCTAGAGTTTAATAATAATCCGTATTATATAACCTTCTTTCTACATATAATTTCACATACAGGAGTACTCGTTTCATACTTATCAATAACTTATGGACTACATCCCCCCGCAAGACTGGCTTATTCAATTTTCAAGAATTCGTCGCAACCGATTTTAAAACTTATATATCTTTTCCACACGTTAACATATTTCTTTTTACAAAAAGGTATTTTTCTAATGTATACTGTGCGATTTAATCTCAAAAAGCATCTTTCATTAATCTTACTGACATATTGACTTCCATCAACCACTAATTTCTTCATAATAATATAGTCACAAAACTTTTTTCATTTCTTAACTACAGGTTTTTCTAATGGAGTTAATTTTGCTTCTGTTAATGCACGAGTTGTTAACACATGGCACCTGTTTATGCGCTGCTTGGCTGGCCTGCTTTTTTGCGTCACTTACTGTGAAATGCTGATGCGGTTGTACGCTGTGTGTGCGTGCTGCGACGCCGCTGTATGACGTTTGCTGAATGGACTCTGAACCTGTTGGCTGGTGCTGCGTTGTGTTGTTGATGGCGAAGTCGTAGACCCCTTTTGGCTGCTGACGACTGCATGTCTGCAATTCTCCAACCTGCTGCGTGTGTGTTGACATTGGCTCCTCTTGGACTGCCGTAACTGCAACTCTCGTATCGATTACAGATGATGCTTCCCTTTTCTCTTCTGATAACTCTGTGGCTCTACTGGAAGTTGGATAATGGATATGACGGATTTGCTCGCTCTTCCTCTATAATTACAACAAGCCGATTCGTCTTTTTTTGACTCAGGGCTGTGATTTACAGAAACCTAAATACGTAATAACTCCTACTACAGACAAAGACTCAGTGATCCCGTGTGAACACCAACACCCCTTCGTGTCGGCTTACCCCACATCTGAACAACAGAATCCTGTAGTGACTTGGCTGCCACCCGTTTGGGATGACCCTCAGAGTCACTCTGTCCAGCCGAGCGGTGAGACAAGGACAGATTGCCATAGGGAGGCCTGGATAAGCGTCTACATAGGAATCGACGAAATGTTCGGATATGAGTCTTGTGATAGGATTATTACTTGGAAATCAGGGCTAATAACTGATGAATATTTACATATTTATTTACACCAGGTTCTGAAGGTTCTGTACACATATTTACACATACATGGAATTTAGCTGTGAATAACATTTACTATCAATATTACTTTCTGAAAGTGATAAACTGGTGCAGTGGCGCCTTGCTAACCCCCACCAACATTATGGGAACGAGGAGAGACAGAGCGAGCCTACAACATGGGTACCTCTAACCCAAACACGACAGGACTATTGAAATACATTGAACTTCTGCCTAACTGAACCTATCCGTCTCATATCCAAATCAATCTCAGTAGAGCCTACCTTCTGCGTTGCTGTAGAACATCTCTTGGGCTGCAATGGCTCCGCTCCGAGCCCGGAGCCCGGTAACTTCTTTCGTCGCCTCCCGGCTGCACAATGCGACGATCAGCTCGACCAACGGATAGACAACCCTAGCTAGCTGTGCTTAGGGTTTTACTAAGATAACCCCCACTCCACTCCAGCTCTTTGGAGAGGGCAAACTCTGACATCACCTAACTGCATTCGGTCATAATGCCAGCTTGCGTTCTCTTTTCGGCGCCTGACAATTGCCGAATCGCTGACTCGTGCTCTACTTGCAGATTGTGGCTCTCGTAATGTTGCTTAATTTTGCTCGCTCGTCTGTCCTCTATCCCAACCCCAAACAAAGTGTATAAATTACTCAAGTAAAACCTCTGGTATTACTACAGGCACTGCGCATACTTAAGGGTCTTCACCCAGGTACATAGTACGCAACCTATTACTGGTGAATTGTGCTTCACCATCCCTGCTACCATGACGGTCAAATCTCAAGTGATGAAAATATCTTCCAGCCAACAGTTTGTGGAATTCAAGCACTATTACAGTGCCTCAGCGAACTCTACAACGGGGTGAGCACATACAGAACAGGGAAAACAAGAAAGATATCTGCTTATCACCCTTTGGTCGTAAAAGAACGAGTACACGGTGGATAATGGGCCGAAGACACTCTGTAGAGTGGTTATCAGGTGTAACGCACACGGACGAATGAGAGCTGTTTACCAGTATAGCTATACGCGGGTCAGCTATTAGTATTCCAGCTTTCTCTGTGTCGACTGTCGGTAACAAGAAATGTCGTACACAGTTGGCCACGAGCCATCATCCTCGAAACTGGGGCACTGAACAGAGCAAAACAGTCATCTCGTTTCACTAATCTAGATTTCTATTTTTTTCATGTCGACAGAAAGAACAGTAAGTTGTAATACTGACACAGAATATTTGCTGTAGACTAAGTATTTTGTCAGTACTAATTGCATCTCCTTATAATGGACTTGTATGGAAGTGGTATGGGCTTAAAACATGTTGGTGGCAACATAAATTCCAAGTTGTGTTTAATTCAAGGGTTACAGTGGACTCTGGAAAATTCTGTTGCCTCGCGATTGGTCACGCAAGCACAAAATTATTCAACATTAGTGGGGTACTCCAGTGACAGAGCTACCTTATTTGCTAGATTGTTTTCTTGCATTCAGCCAATGTTCGAGAAAATATTATTGGCCTTCTCTGCCAGCAAAGCGTCGTTCTGAAATGTCGACGGAAATTACCGAGTCCCACTGGGAGTTGCAATAAATTGTTGTTACTGTCTGTCATGTATCACCTCTCCCCTTCACAACTCCTTCCTGGCTGTTCTTGAACCTTTGATAGGTACAAAGGATCCTTCACTGGTGGTCTCTTGTCACTCGAGGCTAACTCATCGCCGTCTAGGCTGGACACGTTGGCGACTGTATTCCGTATACACGTATCGCTTACACTGCGTTCTCTAGGGGCGTATCTATTTCTCCCATAATTTTATTGATTACCCTTTTGCTCATTTAAATGTCATCATCACTCGCATAGTAGTACAAGACGAATTTTAGGCCTAACAGTCGTCTTGTAGATCTCGTTGGTCGCCGTATCATTATAGGAAATAACGAAATTAGCAATGAATCAAAGTTGGGAATTCGTGTTCAGTGTATTTCCAGAGGGTCAGTAAATGATTCTTGCAGTTAAAACTATGATCTTAAAGATCTTTAAAGAGATTAAGTAACTAGATTAAATAATTAGCCTAATGTCACTGAGGCTTAAGTAGTGTGAATTGGTCAAACCTCGTTCGGCCATCCTGACTGGGGTTTTCCGTGGTTTTCCTCAGTCACTCAAGGCGAATGCCGGGATGGCTCCCAACAAGGCCATGGCCGAATTCCATCCCCCCTCCCTCCCCTTTAGGTTAGAAGGTTGTGAATTTTTAATGTCCGGCAGTGTCATCACCCACCACGCTCGGTAATTTTCGTGGACAATACTGAAAAAATATCTATTCTGAGAAGTAATTTTTTGCATGGTGCTTCGATAATTATGAAATTTCCAACATCTGAAATGACTGGTTACGCAGATATTGCTGCTACCAGAGACACAGGGAAATAGTGTGAACTTTGACAAAACATCTTTAGCTGGGACGCTGCATGTTAGAGACTAATACAGTAACTCTAATCAACTACACAATATTGCTACTTACCCCGTTTCTTTGGCAGAGGCATATTGCATACTGTACGGATATTGAGTGACCAAGACTTACAGAACACACAGTGCACCGAACACTCCTAACGATGGGCCTCCGCAGCCGACGACACATGCATGTGCACCATGACATCGGCAACTGCGACGCCTGTACTGCGCGGGAACATTCACGAGGGAGCTCGTGCAAGGCACCGTGAAGACCGATAAGTATCGTACACTGGTTGCAGACCACGTACAGCACAAACCTTCATGACGACCATGTTTCCCAACGGCTGTGACATTTTTCAACAAGATAATGCGCCATGTCACAAGGTCAGAAGTGTAACTTAAAGGTTCGAGGAACACAGTGGTGAGTTGTAATTGATGTACTGGCTCGCCCAGCTCGCCAGATCTGAACCCGATCGATCACATCTGGGGTGTGATTTGGGGGAGGCTTGCGATCTATCTAAGTTTGAGCCATTGCAGATTGCGATGGCCCAGAGGCTCGGCACGAGCATTTCGGAAACTGCACTATATATCGGGTGTTCGAGCAGTGTTGCGGTGAGTGTCTTCAACAAGTGGCGAAACGAAGGTGACACCATGTCCAAACGTCGAGTGGTTGGGCGGCCACCCCTTATTACACATGTCGGACGTCGTAGGCTGGGCAGACGTAAAAGAGGACAGGCGGCGGGCGAACTGTGGCGGAACTAACATCAGACTTTAATGCTGGGCAGAGTACAAGTGTACCTGAACACACAGTGCACCGAACACTCCTAACGATGGGCCTCCGCAGCCGAAGACCCATGCATGTGCACCACGACATCGGCAACTGCGACTGAAATGGGCACGAGACCATCGTCACTGGACGTTGGTGTAGTGGCAGATCGTTGCATGGTCTGTTGAATTCCGATACCTTCTTCATCATGCCGGAGTAAGGGTGCGAACTGGTCGTTTTCTACGGGAACAGCTTCCTGTCACCTGTACTGCGCGGGAACATTCACGTGGGAGCTCGTGCAAGGCACCGACGACCGATAAGTATCGTACACTGGTTGCAGACCACGTGCAGCACAAACCTTCATGACGACTATGTTTCCTAACGGCTGTGACATTTTTCAACAAGATAATGCGCCATGTCACAAGGCCAGAAGTGTAACTTAATGGTTCGAGGAACACAGTGGCCAGTTGTAATTGATGTACTGGCTCGCCCAGCTCGCCAGATCTGAACCCGATCGAACACATCTGGGATGTGATTGAATATGACGTCAACCAAATGAGGTAAAAAAACGCATATGCATGCAGAAACTGACTTTAACGCAGTTACACGGAAGGCAGTCTGCATTCATATAACTTTCGTGGATTAGGATCATGAAAACAGGTAAAACATCACCACAATTATGTAATTTCACTATACGAAAGATGTCATCGGTTTAAATGGTTAGAATGTTTCCATCATGCCATACGATGTGCATTGAGTGCATCCACCAAAATAGAAAAACCCACGGCATGATGCGGTGTATCGTCATAAATGAAACTCATTCTGTTCACTACCCTATATGACATCGGACAACTCGAGTAGTACATCTGATATATCTGGCGAAAGTCACACTAAAGTATTTGAAGCTGAACTAAACAGAGCATGCGGAAGATGACAACATCACAAGTTTACGACCCTCCGCAAGGCCGAAACATAATGCGCTCAACTCCAGATGAAACATAAAATATGTTACATATCAGTTAGTATGTGCCACTTTCGATGAATTTCATTTAAAAAGTGTAAAAATATTTAATAGCAGTCCATACCATTTATGGTTCTACGCCTCGTCGACATCAAAGCCTTTAGAGTCGGGGAAAGGACAGTGGACGAGGAACGGGAAGGAATTCGGCCATGGCAAATGAAGAAATCACCCCCGGCGTTCGCATAGCTTTATTTGGGGGAAACCATGGAAAACCCAAATCTGGATGCCCGGACGGGAGATTCGAACCCGCACCCTCCCAAATGCTAGACCAGATCTTTATCGATCACGAGGGGTGATAGGACTGGTGTGACTGAATTACATCTGGTGTGCATGCGAGATATAGACTGAATGTGACTATGATTCGGTGTGATATGCTGGCTCCACATATCAACATCGGTTCTGCTGGTTTGAGCAGTTTACAGAAATTCGATCTAGAGATACTTATATAAAATTCTTTAACTCTATGAAACCCCCCACAGTTTCAAAGAGTATGGTAGGTTTAAAATGTGCTTTAAATAGTTGTATAAAGCGGAGTAGAGAAGTATCTCGTTGACCTTTCTACACTGAGGCTGTACTGATTTCATTACGAATTCACCATTCCTCCGTTTAGGTACCCTAAATTACAAGATTTATAACCCTGGATACTACATGGATGTGAAAAGTGTGAATAATACACACATAGAAAATTATCAACTCACCCTAGGTGTACTGTGGGATAGTAATACTTAGTTATGTCACGACAACAAGTTGTCATATGCCATTCTCATGACACCACTGATACATGGAAATCCAAAACTGCCTATGGAGGCGGCGTGGGGGGACCCCCACACCGCGTACTAAGGAGCCCGGTATTTTGCGCGGCCTAAGAAGATCGAAATTTTGCGCGCCGGTTGTTGAAAAATGTCACAGCCGTTGGGAAACATAGTCGTCATGAAGGTTTGTGCTGCACGTGGTCTGCAACCAGTGTACGATACTTATCGGTCGTCACGGTGCCTTGCACGAGCTCCCACGTGAATGTTCCCGCGCAGTACAGGTGACAGGAAGCTGTTCCCGTAGAAAACGACCAGTTCGCACCCTTACTCCGGCATGATGAAGAAGGTATCGGAATTCAACAGACCATGCAACGATCTGCCACTACACCAACGTCCAGTGACGATGGTCTCGTGCCCATTTCAGTCGCAGTTGCCGATGTCGTGGTGCACATGCATGGGTCTTCGGCTGCGGAGGCCCATCGTTAGGAGTGTTCGGTGCACTGTGTGTTCAGGTACACTTGTACTCTGCCCAGCATTAAAGTCTGATGTTAGTTCCGCCACAGTTCGCCCGCCGCCTGTCCTCTTTTACGTCTGCCCAGCCTACGACGTCCGACATGTGTAATAAGGGGTGGCCGCCCAACCACTCGACGTTTGGACATGGTGTCACCTTCGTTTCGCCACTTGTTGAAGACACTCACCGCAACACTGCTCGAACACCCGATATATAGTGCAGTTTCCGAAATGCTCGTGCCGAGCCTCTGGGCCATCGCAATCTGCAATGGCTCAAACTTAGATAGATCGCAAGCCTCCCCCAAATCACACCCCAGATGTGATCGATCGGGTTCAGATCTGGCGAGCTGGGCGAGCCAGTACATCAATTACAACTCACCACTGTGTTCCTCGAACCTTTAAGTTACACTTCTGACCTTGTGACATGGCGCATTATCTTGTTGAAAAATGTCACAGCCGTTGGGAAACATGGTCGTCATGAAGGTTTGTGCTGTACGTGGTCTGCAACCAGTGTACGATACTTATCGGTCTTCACGGTGCCTTGCACGAGCTCCCTCGTGAATGTTCCCGCGCAGTACAGGCGTCGCAGTTGCCGATGTCATGGTGCACATGCATGTGTCGTCGGCTGCGGAGGCCCATCGTTAGGAGTGTTCGGTGCACTGTGTGTTCTGTAAGTCTTGGTCACTCAATATCCGTACAGTATGCAATATGCCTCTGCCAAAGAAACGGGGTAAGTAGCAATATTGTGTAGTTGATTAGAGTTACTGTATTAGTCTCTAACATGCAGCGTCCCAGCTAAAGATGTTTTGTCAAAGTTCACACTATTTCCCTGTGTCTCTGGTAGCAGCAATATCTGCGTAACCAGTCATTTCAGATGTTGGAAATTTCATAATTATCGAAGCACCATGCAAAAAATTACTTCTCAGAATAGATATTTTTTCAGTATTGTCCACGAAAATTACCGAGCGTGGTGGGTGATGACACTGCCGGACATTAAAAATTCACAACCTTCTAACCTAAAGGGGAGGGAGGGGGGATGGAATTCGGCCATGGCCTTGTTGGGAGCCATCCCGGCATTCGCCTTGAGTGACTGAGGAAAACCACGGAAAACCCCAGTCAGGATGGCCGAACGAGGTTTGACCAATTCACACTACTTAAGCCTCAGTGACATTAGGCTAATTATTTAATCTAGTTACTTAATCTCTTTAAAGATCTTTAAGATCATAGTTTTAACTGCAAGAATCATTTACTGACCCTCTGGAAATACACTGAACACGAATTCCCAACTTTGATTCATTGCTAATTTCGTTAAGTAACAATAGTTTCCTATAAAACGAGATCTACAAGACGACTGTTAGGCCTAAAATTCGTCTTGTACTACTATGCGAGTGATGATGACATTTAAATGAGCAAAAGGGTAATCAATAAAATTATGGGAGAAATAGATACGCCCCTAGAGAACGCAGTGTAAGCGATACGTGTATACGGAATACAGTCGCCAACGTGTCCAGCCTAGACGGCGATGAGTTAGCCTCGAGTGACAAGAGACCACCAGTGAAGGATCCTTTGTACCTATCAAAGGTTCAAGAACAGCCAGGAAGGAGTTGTGAAGGGGAGAGGTGATACATGACAGACAGTAACAACAATTTATTGCAACTCCCAGTGGGACTCGGTAATTTCCGTCGACATTTCAGAACGACGCTTTGCTGGCAGAGAAGGCCAATAATATTTTCTCGAACATTGGCTGAATGCAAGAAAACAATCTAGCAAATAAGGTAGCTCTGTCACTGGAGTACCCCACTAATGTTGAATAATTTTGTGCTTGCGTGACCAATCGCGAGGCAACAGAATTTTCCAGAGTCCACTGTAACCCTTGAAATAAACACAACTTGGAATTTATGTTGCCACCACTCGCTTGCTGTGTTCGTGTACGCGTGTATTGCTGATTCTTTCCGCTGTGCTCGCGTATGCGAGTACTGTCTCGCAATCTTTGCGAAGTAGAGAGCGAAGTTGGCCTGCTTCTCTTCTTTGGGGATCCCTCCCGCCCTCCCGTCCGAGGCTGATAGGGTTATACCGCCACACGGCCCACTTTCTGAGTGGAACCCCCTGGCGTGAGCTTAGGGTTGCTCTGGTCCTGGCTAACCTAGCGGTGATAACTAGGGACCAGAGCAACACTCCCGCTAGTCACCATCGCTAGGATATTTCTGCAGAATGTCAGCGGCTGGCGTTCGTTTTGAGCTTCCGGCGGACAACGCTACAGACTCTCCACGGTCACCTACGCCAGAAGTAACTCAAGCAACCCCTGGTTACAGAGGCCCATATAAAAACTACAACTCCGACGACGAAGAATACGCAGACTCAGATGTCGACAAATGCAGTGCAGCTTGCTCTTCCTCTGGCAAAACCCAAGTGAAGAAGATGGGTAAACCCTCTAAGAAGAAACGGCATGCACGTTCTTTGAAGACATCAGCTAAGAAGATCAAGGACACACCCACGGCAGAAGTTCTTTGCCCGGCCACTTCAACTCAACGGTTCTTTATGGCTGAAACTGCTGCCTCCTCAGAGCAATCAGCATCAGATTCAGAGGCGCAGCATTATCACTCACAACATATTCAACAGCAATATGAAGAAGGTTTTGTGTCTCCATCGACGCACAGCTAAAACACCGTCCCCTACTCAACAAGAAACAACATTGGAAACAGTTAACAGATTTCAACCGTTGCAGAGTGAACCACCTCCAAATGACTCTACTGCAACCGAACGGCCAACGGAACGACGATCGGCACACATTCCACCGATTGTAGTTCTGATTGACGAAAACTACAAGATACTCCATGACAGAGTCGACACCGTCGTGAAGAGTCACTTCTCCGCCAAGACTGCGGGTGGTGACAAGATTAAGTTCACTTTTACCACCACAGAGGACTACATCGCTGCCACGGGAATGCTTCAGGAAAGAGGAACCCCGTACTATACCTTCCCAATAGGGTCGGTCCCAAATCTGAAAGGTTGTCTTCAGGGGTATTCCTCTCTCCTTGCCCACGGAGGATTTGAAGGACGAACTCATAGGGAATGGGTTTTTCCGTACAGACGGTGACCCAACTGAAACGTCCTGGTAGTAACGTGCCAATGCCGCTGTTCCTGGTGGTTCTGGCCGACTATACCAGAAAACAGAACAATCTTCGGAGTTGACAGGATATGTCACCTGAAAGTGCAGGTTGAGAAGCTTCGTGCTACAGCAGGACCTTCCCAATGTTTCAACTGCCAGCGTTTTGGCCATGTTGCAAAGAATTGCAAAATGCCTCCCGTTTGTGTGAAGTGTGCCGGGATGCATGATACCAATCAGTGCACCTCACAAAAGGGAAAAGATGCAGCCAAATGCTCCAACTGTGGAGGGGGACACGTGGCAAGCTATAAAGGCTGCCCAGCCTTTAAAAGGGCTCGGGATCGACAAAGAGGATTATTGACAGAGAAGGAAAATTCACCTCCAAACCGTAACCAAACCCAAACAGGTAAACCGCTTGGTATCACGCAAGCAGCAGAGCAAGAACGAGAACATACCCCAGAAGGTTCCAAGACCACCAACAACAAGACACAACTCAATGCTAAGGCACAGCCCACGCAGCCGAGTAAGAGAGCAAACAGAAGAAAAAGGAAACAAATCAATCAGCAACGTCAGAAACAAGATGACGGAAATTCGCTGACTACCAACGTTGACACTCCAGCCGACGCTTCCTCAATTTCCGCTTGTGGCACTGCTGCAACTCCAATTGATGGAATACTCACAGAACTACCCACAACTACCAACATAACAGGAGCAGCAAGTACCAATCAGAGAAGACAAATAGACGCAACCGAAGACTCCTCAAACGACAACTTCAACAGGCTTACCTGCATGTTAGAGTCCATCATGAAAATGATGTGCACACTCACTGAGCAGATTGGAAACCTGACCGTTGCAATGACGAAAGCCTTGGCTACACCAAAATGCGCTCATTGTAATCATGATGGATAGACGCCGCACAATGCACTCTCTCACTTTTTGCATTTGGAATGCTAACAGCATTTATAGCCAACTGCATGAATTCAGGCAGTTCCTCCTCGAGCAGACTGTAGACGTGTGTTTAGTGACCGAGACACATCTGAAACAAGGACTGCGTGCCTCCGTAGCCAACTACGACTGCTACCGGCGGGACAGGCCCACTGCCGGAGGAGGAGTAGCCTATCTACATCAAAAGAAATATCCCTCACCACGAAATTACAATTCCAGCACTACAGCAGATAGAAGCCGTCGGTGTCGAGTTGGTAACTGTCAATGGTAAACTAACAGTAGTCTCTGCCTACCGGCCCCCCCGTAGAAAAATGGAGGAGGCTGACTTCACAAATTTAGCCGCCACCAGAGGTAAACTCCTGATTGGAGGGGACCTTAATGCCAAGCACCCTGACTGGAACTAGTAGGGTTGCTAACCAGGCGGGTAAGGCTCTGCGAAGACTAACAAACAGATACGACATGTGTGTGACCGGCCCTGAGGAGCCTACGCATTATCCCGGCGCTGGAGGAAGACCGGACGTACTTGACATACTCATAACTAAAGGTATTCCCGGCTTTGTGGCTGCCTCCACCATTGACCGGCTGTCGTCGGACCATTGCCCAGTGCTGGTGGAGATTAACATCGGACCCTGGCAAACACTGGAAGAAACCAGGCCCAATTATTATAAAACCAACTGGAGACGCTATCAACAGCTACTTAAAGACGAATTCACTGCTGCCGCTGATACAGGCAACATCGATGAAGCCATCTCAAAAAATTTGAAATGGCAGTACGCAACGCCTCTACGGCCACGACACCACTAAAGACACCCAAGCACGCATCCACGCAACTTCCGCCTCAACTTCTGGCGCAAATACGTCATAAAAATCGGGTTGCGAAAGAATGGAGATTAACAAGGAACCCTCTTACAAAACGACTTCTAAACCGCCTACAGAGGGAGCTAAAGGTTTCCCTGACGGAGCATAGAAATAGGGAATGGGATGCCCGCATCTCTATGCTTAACCCGGACGATGAATCACTTTGGAACCAAACCAGGAAGGTTCACCCGAAACAGGAAACGACTTACACCGCTCCACGGCGAGAGAGGACTTGTATATAGCCCTGAAGATAAGGCTAATGCTTTAGCAGACACCTTTCGAAAAGAACTTCCGGCCAGCGCAAACCAACGTGAATCATCGCCATCTGAATACAGTGCGCCGTAGATTACAAGTCTTTCTCAATGCGGAGGACGAGTTTGAAATTGAGCCAATCACTGCTGAGGAAGTAGCCAGCTGTGTTTCTAAACTTCCCCCTCGCAAGGCTCCGGGTCGGGACAAGGTTAACAACCTTCTCCTCCGCAAACTACCACCTGAGGCGATAACATTTCTGACAGCGATCTTCAATAAAATTCTAAGACAGCAACAATACCCACGAAACTGGAAGCACGCAGAAGTGGTCGGTATACACAAGAGCGGTAAGGACCCACTCTTTCCTCAACACTACCGGCCTATTAGCCTCCTTCCAGCGGTCAGTAAAGTGTTTGAGAGACTGCTACTCAAAAGACTGTACACCCACATAGAAGCAAACAGTATCATCCCTAACCACCAGCTAGGATTCAGAAAAGGCCACTCCACCACTCAGCAGCTCATGAGAGTCGTCGAGAAAGCCACCAGAGCCTTTAACTTCAAGGAATACTGCGGGTTGGTTCTACTTGATATCTCCAGGGCATTCGACTCGGTATGGCACTCGGGACTCCTGCTCAAGCTCTATGAGCAGGGGTTCCAGGACCGTATGTGAAACTTATTAGGAGCTACCTCGCCGGCCGCACATTCAGTGTCCGCGTCAACAATGCTTTCTCCACTAGAAGACGGATCCGGGCCGGTGTCCCTCAGGGGTCGGTTCTCGGACCAGTACTCTATACATTGTTCACATGCTGACGTGCCTAATAACCCTGGTGTAGAGATTGCGACCTACGCAGATGACACCGCATACTTCTCTCTCAGCAGAAGCAGAGCTATTGTAACACGTCGTCTCCAGGAAGTCCTACAGAAAACTCTTGCTTGGGCTAGGAGGTGGAGAATAGAAATAAATCCTGCTAAAACGCAAGCCATTATGCTTACGCGTAGATGCGACCCAGCGCTACCGGTGATACCACATCCTCTACTACACCTCAATGGCAAGGACATCCCCTGGTCTACAACTGTTCACTATCTAGGGGTCACACTGGATAGGAGATTAACGTGGCACGCCCACATAGAGGACGTCAGATGCCGAGCGAGTGCGAGATTACAGCAACTCTACCCACTCATCAACTTTAATAGCCGACTACCTCCAACTATTGGAATTAAAATCTACACAACCCTTATCCGTCCAATTATGGAATATGCATGCCCTGTATGGGCATACGCCGCAAATCATCAAATACAAAAGCTACAAGTCATCCAAAATCGGGCATTGAAGAGAGCCCTACACTTGCCACGTCATTTCCCGACCGATGCCCTACACGAGGCTACTGCACTGCCTATGCTCTTGGATAGATTCAGGCTGCTGGCAAAATCTTTCTACAAAAGCTCCCAGAAGTCAAAAAATCTAATGGTCAAAAACATCGGCCAGTACGACATTTCAGCTGACCGACATAAAAGACCATTGAGTTTAATAAATTAATGCACCAAAAAATAAAGACCAACCAACTCAGAAGAATTGACCTACCTTATTAATTGGAGAAAATATCCTAGGATAATAACTCCCAAAAACACTGCCAATTGAAGAAATGGCAGAGATTGGTGGCTGTGTGTGTGTTGCCACCAACATGTTTTAAGCCCATACCACTTCCATACAAGTCCATTATAAGGAGATGCAATTAGTACTGACAAAATACTTAGTCTACAGCAAATGTTCTGTGTCAGTATTACAACTTACTGTTCTTTCTGTCGACATGAAAAAAATAGAAATCTAGATTAGTGAAACGAGATGACTGTTTTGCTCTGTTCAGTGCCCCAGTTTCGAGGATGATGGCTCGTGGCCAACTGTGTACGACATTTCTTGTTACCGACAGTCGACACAGAGAAAGCTGGAATACTAATAGCTGACCCGCGTATAGCTATACTGGTAAACAGCTCTCATTCGTCCGTGTGCGTTACACCTGATAACCACTCTACAGAGTGTCTTCGGCCCATTATCCACCGTGTACTCGTTCTTTTACGACCAAAGGGTGATAAGCAGATATCTTTCTTGTTTTCCCTGTTCTGTATGTGCTCACCCCGTTGTAGAGTTCGCTGAGGCACTGTAATAGTGCTTGAATTCCACAAACTGTTGGCTGGAAGATATTTTCATCACTTGAGATTTGACCGTCATGGTAGCAGGGATGGTGAAGCACAATTCACCAGTAATAGGTTGCGTACTATGTACCTGGGTGAAGACCCTTAAGTATGCGCAGTGCCTAAGCAATTATGGCCAATGATACTTGTTGGTTATTCGTTCCTTGGAGCGAGTCATAACACCGGGAGACATACTTCATAAAGGTAGACATAAGCAAGCATGTACCGGTTTCACTCTCTCACACCTCTTCATATACACAGCACAACTCTGATCACACAAGTACAAGTGAACTGTCAGATAGACGCAGCAAAACAACTGACCACCGTACTTCTATCCAGACTAAGAATTACTCCATTTGACAACCGAAGCAAGGTGATAGATTTAATTTTATTTTATTTTAGGTCGCAATCGATTTTCGTGTACATAATGAACTCTTGACTCTCTTTTCCTCTTAAGTCTCATCAGTGGAGAGGTTTTGCAATTACTGATACTGTCATTCTGTTATATACAACCGTGTTAGTTCTGGTAAATTCTTACGCAAACAATTTGCACTCACCGAACCAGTTTTAGACGAAAAACAGACTGGCGAATCATACAGGGTTATTAAAAAGAAGGAGCATATTTTTCATATTTATTTCTCGCAAATTTTAAAAGATATAATTGAGTACCAAATATCACTGTATAGGGGAAGTTTAAAAGTTTTACTGTATACAGGTATACATTCGCCAAACATCAAAACGATAGTCCTCAACTTCTTTATTTGACGATTCCATTGCAAATTCAGCCATCTTCTACGAATTTCTTACACCAATCGTAAATCTGTTAGTGATGAGGTGGCACTTTATTGAACTTACGAGGGAATGCACCTTTTTGTACAGGGTAGCACACAAAACGACTTTTTCTGAGGCGTAGTCATTTCCACGTAAACAGACAACAGCGCCATTGGCGGCATAAAATGGAACTAATAAGCGGGTGTTACAAACTTTGATCCATCCTTTTATCTAGTGATGTGTGGTACTATCTTTTATCGTTTGTGAGAGATAAAAATGCGATATCTGCTCATGCATTTTTAAAAAAAAAATTACTTCCTCTTCAAGGATAGGCCAAAGGCCTATTCTAACCTAACAGCAGGCCTTTAACCTTAAAATTAAAACCGAGCGTGGTGGAGTAACGGTTAGCGTTCTCGCCTCGAAGTCGGGAGCATGCTGGTTCGAATCCCCGTTCGGGCATCCAGATTTGAGTTTTCCATAGTTTCCCAAATCACTCCAGGCAAATGTCGGGATGCTTCCTTCAAAAGGCCATGACCATCTAACATGCAGCGTCCCAGCTAATGGAGACAAGGAACGGGAAGGTATTCTGCCATCGCCTTTTTGAAGGAAACACCCCGGTATTCGCTTGGAATGATTTAGGTAAACCATTAAAAACCCAAATCTGGATGCCTGGACGGGGATTCGAACCCGCGTCCTCCCAAATGCGAGGCCAGAGAGTTAACCGCTCACCCACCACGATCGGTCTGAGCCGTAAGAATATGCACAAAACTTTGCCCAAAACACTCGCCGTCACAAACGTCTTTCGCCGAACTTAGCGCAGTTAGTAAGTGTTGGTCACTAGGAAACACCTCTGCAGCCGTCCTGGAAACATTTCTTATAAACTATGATAGTGTTACTAACTTCGAACATTCCCACAACCTCTGTCTCCTGGCCGCGAGGCATAAAGCACTGAGCCAAGGAAAAACTAAAAGGTTGAAGATCTGGGATGTCCACCTCTACGAGAACTCAAGAAAAAAGCATAAATACGCGAACGTCTTACCCCAGGTAGCGAGAACCGGTTTTTGTTCACCCGCCCGCTCTACAAAAACTGGTTCTCGGCGCGGGGTATGCCCCGCCCGCTCTACAAACCGGTTTCTTGCGCGGCCGCGATGGTGGGTGAAATAATAAAAAAAAATCAAATTAAATACAATGTGTTTTTATTTATTATTATCAAACTTCAATTCATGACTGTCCTAGCCAAGCATAAATACGCGAACGTCTTACCCCAGGTAGCGAGAACCGGTTTTTGTTCACCCGCCCGCTCTACAAAAACTGGTTCTCGGCTTGGGGTATGCCCGTCCGCTCTACAAACCGGTTTCTTGCGCGGCCGCGACACACCTGGTGTCTTTGGGGTCGCTCAAGTGGTCTAACAAAGAACCCCAAGGGCAGCTGGTGCTAGGGAAGGCAGGTGTTCAAACAAGTGGCCATGATTGACAGGTGGGGTCGCTCAAGTGGCCCTCAAGTGGCCATGATTGACAGGTGGGGAGGGGAGGTCAACAAAGGAGCGCGACACACCTGTGGTCTAACAATAGAGGGGAAACTGAGGTTAGTCAAGTGGTCCTCGAGTCAAGTGGTTAGTCAAGTGGCCATGATTGACAGGTGGGTCGCTCAAGTGGCCCTCAAGTGGTTAGTCAAGTGGCCATGATTGACAGGTGGGAGGGGGGAGAACATAGAGGTGAAACTGGGGTTAGTCAAGTGGTCCTCAAGTCAAGTGGCCTAATTAGCATAACAATAGGGGCGGCATCCTTTGTGGCAGCGCATCGGCTAAACCATACTACTTTGGTAGTGCTGATACTATTGATTGTGATACTGACATAGAGGATGAATAAAATTATGTTACTTATATTGATACATTTATGAATCGTTATGTAAGACACTATATGATTCAGTAAGATTTAAAACACACTTGTAAAATGTAAGTTCCTTAAATAAAACTATAATTTATCAAATATATTGTTTTATGAAAAAAAACAAATTAGAAAAAAAAAACAAGTGTGCTAGGATTTGTTCATGTTTTTTTTTCTTTTTTTACAAAGCAGATTTTTTTTTTTTTAATTTGCAACACTACTCATCACCGGTATAGGGTTTGTACAGTCCCATGACTCTCTTCACCCTCCTTCTATCTTCCAACCATTTCATACTCTTGACTCTCCATTTTAAATTCACAAAACATTTAGTTTCTTATACTTAAGATAAATAGTACTTCTTCTCTTGCTATAATTTGCTCCAAGCGCTTGAATAGCAAACCTCTGTGGGGCAAAGATCTCTATCTTTCTAAGTGTTGCCAGGTGTCTTGAGATAAATGAAATACCACGTTCGAAGTTCACAGAAGACCAAACTCATATGGCTATCTTGTTATCATAAATATATCTGCTGTGAAAATTGCTATTCATATTGCGTACCGGTTTTATCTTGATGCCTAATTATCCTTTATCCGAAATCTCTTCAGTTTTCATTTCTATTCTGTTATGCCTAATCTTAGAAATTAATTTTTAAGCATATAATATAAACTGACAAGACAGTATATTATCTTTACTTTTTATGTGTTTGTGGGTAAAAGTCTGTCAGTGTTTCTCTATTTCATAGTCTGTTAATATTAGTTTTAATAACTTTTTTATTATGACATTTTAGTTTTTCCCGGCGTATTGTTGAAATAACTTTTTTATTCTTTCATCATTCAGCTACTTACGCAACTCAAATGGTACCTCCCTGATTTGAGTCTTTTAAAGCATCTATATTCTGTTCTGTTGCCTATATTTTCATATTCCAAACATAAGTTTGCACGTTATACGTCATACATTTCTCTGTCATTCCTTTCCTCCATTCTCCCCTCAGGATTTTTCATTTTAGATGGTACATTTTCAGTCAATTTCTTTAAATTACATTTTCTTTCCGTACTTTGAATCTACTCTACTGGAACCAATCCTACCTTCAGTTCTACGTTGTTTCCTTGAT
Source organism: Vandiemenella viatica (assembly GCA_031002005.1). Classification (NCBI taxonomy): domain Eukaryota; kingdom Metazoa; phylum Arthropoda; class Insecta; order Orthoptera; family Morabidae; genus Vandiemenella; species Vandiemenella viatica. Next base: position 26,329 of record JARYHS010012067.1, read on the forward strand.
GCTATTTTTATCGAATCACTTTTTATTGAATTCATTTCATTTTTAAAATACTGATTTTTTTCTTCTTATATGGTGAATATTTTTTCTTCTCCAACTGAAGTATGGTGTCCTTCACTGACGTAGGTCAAAGACTTATATAGGAGTTATAATATGCCAGGTGCGGAGGTGGTGTGAACAGCTCTTTCTTTCTTGTGTCCAATTGTAAGTGTTGTTACATGTGTGCATGTGATGGTTATTATTTCACGTATTGTGTGATATACACTGATCAGACAGTACATTATGACTACCTAACTACTATCGATATAAACCCGTTCAGGTGATAGCAGCGTCACCTGACGAGGAATGACTGTTAGACACATGCACGGTGCACGTACTATCAGTGAGCGTGTTACTCGTGTTTAGAATGGGGAGGGCGCACGATCTGTCTGAGTTTGACCAAGGGCTGATTCTGATGGCCCCGATGCTCAGCACGAGCATTTCGGAAACTGCACGACTTGTCGGTGTTCGAGGAGTGGTGAGTGTCTCCAACAAGTGGCGAAACCTAGGAGAAACCACGTCCAAACATTGAGCGGTTGGGCGGTCACCCTTTATTACAGACGTCGGAAGTCGTAGGCTGGGCAGATTGGTAAAACAGGACAGGCGGCGAACTTTGGCGGAATTAACATAAGACTTTGATGCTGGTGTCTTAACACACAGTGCACAGTGCAATGGGCATCCGCAGACGACCCAGGCATGTGCCAATGTTAACACCACGACATCGGCCACTATGACTTAAATGGGCGCGTGACCATCGTCACTGGACGTTGGCGCAGTCGTAGAGCGCTGCATGGCCTGATGAATCCCGGTACCTTCTTCATCACGCCGTTGGGAGGGTGCGAATCCGTCGTTTTCCAGGGGAACTGCTTCTTACCACCTATACTGCGGGACGGAGACAAGCAGGCGGCAGCCCAATTATGCTCCGGGGAACATTCACGTACCGAGCGGGGTGGTGAGCTGTTAACGCTCTGGACTTGCATTCAGGAGGACACCGGTTCGAATCCCCGTCCGGGCATCCAGATTTGGGTTTTGCGTGGTTTCCCCAAATCACTCCAGGCGAATGCCGGAATGCTTCCATTAAAAGGTCATGGCCGAATTCCTTCCTATTCCTTGTATCCAGTCCCATCCCGCCTCTAATGACTTTGACGTCGACAAGTCGTAAAGCCATAAGTAAAAAAAAAATACATTTACGTGGGCATCCATGGGTCCAGTGGATCTCATGCAAGGCACCATGACGTTCAATAAGTATCGTACACTGGTA
>JARYHS010012069.1:0-18662 GCA_031002005.1 Vandiemenella viatica
CTTGAGAGACCGCCGTTCCTGCTGCCGACCTCATTAGCTCTACTGTTCTTCGAGAAATTAAAAAGATTATGTAAGATTTCTGTTGAATCCCCACCCCCTCCCCTTTGGCCAGATTTCACTGAACCCTCTTCCCCCATTTCAGCTAACATAATTAACGGGGGCCCCTTAATTGGGTAGTTTTACGATCCTCATCGATTTCTCCCAACATGTTGCTTTTAGAAATCCATCTGTCCCACTACCATTTCCATGCCTTACATCTTGCCAAACTAAACTCACACATACTGTTCCTTTAGTCTTGTCTCTCCATATATATTCCACCAAATGGTTTAACCATAAAACTCCCAGTTTCAGGTTACCACCCACAAATTCACCAATCCCTTCATGCCTTCTATTTCACACAATCCCTAACCCTCATCTCCACCTGGTTCTGCAACAGTATATTCACATAGCTTATCAACATTCCATCCAACTAGTCTCCCTACACAAAATCATATGCCTTTCATTCCATCACCTCATCATCATATGAAGCAAATCCTGGCACAATGCGGACAAATACAGGCGGCCCCCCCCCCCCCAAAAATGCGTAATTGCCACAACTCCATCTTTGGCTCACCTCCTCAGTTTTCTCCACTCAAACCTTCCCCCACATATGATTCCTATTCCAGGGACTCACCTTCTCTCCAACCTCCAAGTTTGACAATGCTACTTTGGTCCAGGACTAATTAGTGTTCTTCTGCTCCCTTCGCTGGCAGTATCATTTTGTCACCACAGGAGAAAACAATATCTGGTAGAACGAAATTGAGTCCGGCCCACATCAATTTATTCCTGCATCTTCACTGGATCCACACCAACTCCCATAAAACCATCCACTTATTCTATTCCAGGAGTTCCTCACCTCCACTCTTTCCTCACCCTCTTTCCTAAACTCCATTACACACTTCAAAAATCTCAACATCATAGAAACTCGAACCATGAGAGAACTGTCCAGGAATCATAACATTATCATAAGGGCTCAACCACTGTAGTGATAGACAACAATGATTATTAGGCTGAGGCAGCTGTCTGACACAAACAGCCATCTTCCACACTCTACAGATCCCATCACCTCCGTATTGTGACCCCCCACAACTGTCCAAGTACAAGCTTCTTTTCATCCTTGGCTCACCTAATTTTCTCCAAGAACTTCTTCACCTTCAATTACAAAGTATATCACCAGATACACAGCACTGCAATGGGCACCTGCATGGTCCCCTCCTACGCCGACCTATTCCTCAGACATCTGGAGGAATGTTTCCCGAACCACACCCTCTCTAAACCCACTGTGTAGTTTAGATACATAGGTGATATGTTTATGATCTGGACACACAGTTAAACCAACTCCTAGAATTTCTTCATTCCCTTAACAATAGCCATTCCATTAATTTAACCTGGACCTACTCCCGCACACGTCACATTCCTCGACGTGGTCATATGCTAAGGGAGTGTGTCCCTTACACCTCTGTCCACATGAAATCCTCTAATTTGCAGCAATATCTTCACTCTTGACAGTTACCATCCATTCCATACCAAATGTTCCCTCCCTTACAGCCTTGCTATCTGTGGCAGATGCATCTGTTCTTATGCTGAATCCCTCTCGCAGTACTCTGAGAACCTATCCCAAGCCTTATTGTCCAATTTACCAAGCAGCTATTGTACAAAAACAAATCTCCCATGCAATCACATACCCTCCACGTAACCAGTCCCGCCTGGAACCTTTAAAATCCAATCATAGTCCAATCAGCCAGTTCTCTTGTGGCCTCGAGTCAAACAATTGAATCTTCTAACAGGGGCAAGACTTCCTTCACTCCTCTTCTACCAAAAATTCTACCAACTGCCCCTGTACATGTTTTAGCAAACCATCTAATCTCAAAAACATCTTGGTCCACAAATAAGCTCCATCAGATTCTCCGGAAACACCATAGGAATCTTTTCAATGCAATACATCTCTCTGAAAAACCTGCAGCATGTATCCATCTACTACAACATATTCAGACCCTACTACAGGGGAAACCATACCCATCATTGGGCATGCCACTTGCTCCACAAAGCATATCATATACCAGCTACCCTGCCGCCACAGCACTAGTTCCTATGTAGGCCCCAATGCACACAGCAACTCTTAGTCAGAATGAATGGCTACAGACAAACAGTCCACATCCACAACTTATACCTTCCAATACCAGAACATTCCAATTACCACAATTCTATCAAACGCCTATCTTCTGCTGTGCAGCCAGTCATGTGGTAAACTTCAGCATGTGCATACCTGGACCATATAGCTCATTCCATTATTACATGGATAAGACTGAAATATTGTATGGTTCATCACATTTTTCACTTGTCACAGCCTTCAAATTTGGGGAGTGATAAGTCATTTTCCCTATTCTTTGTTATTTATAATGCCTAAAAGCCATTACCTTTTTCCTTAGTAACATTAATTTTTTTTTTAAGGTTTCATTCCTTCAGGTTATCCTGGGAGGCAGGCTACTGGAGGGTCACGATGACCCTTTTCAGCTAACTTAACCTAAAGGGGAGGGGAGGGGACAGGATTAAGCCATGGCCTTGTAGAAAACCATCCAGCCATTGGCCTGGAGTGACTGAGGAAAACCCGTCAGGGTGGCTAGAAAGGGATTAGACCCCCGTCCTCCCGAATGTTAGGTAGGAGGGCAAATGTTCCGTATTTCTCTTGGTAATTTATCCGCTACTTGACTCCTTTAACTGCAAAAGAAAATTTTCCTACTTCCTTATGTATAAATTAAAGTGCCAGCTGATTGTTATTGTCATCTCATTGATTCCATCTAAACTCTTACTTCTTTACCAATATGATTCCAAATCTCATTGGCAATAGACACCTTGTCCACTTTTCACCCACCTGCTGCCCTCCAATGATTGTCAATCTAACTTTTTGATCATATCTATTACTAAATGTGTTTGCAGTAATTTCCACAAACAAGTCTAGCTGCTCTACTTTGCATACCCAAAATTAGGATCCCATACAACACCACCATATTCAAGCAATAGTCTTTCCAAGGACATCCCTGCTACATCCCCATATCACACACTAATAAATGAATGTTCTGAAACCTTTCCCTACCAGCTTACAGATGTATCCTGCCCAAACAAATTTACTATCAATTGTTATCCCATTAATCTTCTACAAGCAATTCCTCCCTCACCATATAATCACAGAAAACTTTTCTTTTACCTGATAAACTGACTCTTTTTGGCATTTATTTTCATTGCATATTGACCAACCCATTTAGAAATCCTATCCAGATCCCATGGTATTTATTCACACTCTTCTCCAGAGCTAATCCTATTATATATCAAGTCATTTGCAAACGAACTAATGTCCAATTGTAATCCATTAACACTCATTAGCACAACAGCAGTGGCATTTCAATTTTCACTTCCATCTGTTTTGATGCTATATTTCTTAACTTAATTCCTTGATTTCCACTTTAAAGAATTCCTGTTGCAAGCAAATCAGATTTTAATCCAGTCCAGTGATTTTGACCTCTATTCACCAAAATTTTGTAGCTCACACTGTCAAATGCCTTGGTCAGATCTAGTGATACGCTATCAATTTAGCTTTCTTTGTCCATTTCATCTGAAATACCTTGCATATAAGTCCGCCTATATAAACCGATGTTGCAGTTTCCAAACCAGTTTCTTTGCAGGCATTTTTGGTGTAATAGCATACCAACCTCTCATCAATTTAGCTACCACTGATGTCAAACTAATCAGTTTGTAATTTTCAAGCCTATTTGTTTCATCTTTGTTGACTGGTACTACTATGGTACTTTTTGAGGTAAGATACAATACTCCTTTCCCCTATCTTTAAACATATGTATTAATTTTATATACACCAGCCCCTTTACACTTTTTTTTTTAGCTTTCTTAGCTCCATCATAATATACTCACAATATTATTTTCATTTTCTTTCAACCTACTTGGAGAATCTCCTCTTCCCCTTCCATCCCTGAATAATAAATAGTCTTTAATGGTCACTTTAAACAAGTTAACATCTCTGTCTTAAATCCTCAGTAACTTCTTCCCCATTCTTATCCATGATTTACCTTAATTTTCTGACAGAGCCATAAACATTTCTAGATGCATCATTCACTGGTCCACATCTACCCATATTATTTTCCATAAACACATTTTTAGCTTACACCTTTGCTGCTATTAATTCAATGTTTATCTTTTTATTTTTTAATGTTTCTTAGTGCCTTGCTGTCTCTTAACTATGCTGCATTATCTTATCATCATCCTCTTTAGCCTTCTCACTTTGCCTTTATAGTACGTAGGTGACATATTTGTATTTATTTTCAATTTAGTATAAAGATTTCTTCCCCCGTTGTTATCATCTTCTGGAACTCTTCCCACTCCTCTCCACTACACTGGTTCACTCCTTCCACATGTTGAACAATCCCCTGAAATATCTCTTAATTATCAGATATGTGCCATTTTATAATTGTACCTATAACCACGTTCAATGTTGGCCACTAGTTTACGAGTCCTCTAACATCCCTCAGAACTGCTTCATGATCACTTATTCTTTCTGTAACACGAGACTCCATAAAATTATCAAGTTTCATCAGAAATACATCCAACATGTTTGCTCCTCTTACGAAACACTCTACAACTAGTGTGAAGCTTCCCAGTGAACAACTAGTAAATTCACGACCAATAATGATCATTCTGTGCCAACCTCTGAATTTAATTTCTCATGACCCTCACCATTCTTATTCTTCCACTATGATAAGCAGTAAAGACCCTATTTTTCTTTTATATCGCCCCCGAAATCTACCTCCAGTGACTACTCAAGATCTATGGCCACTAATGAAAGTTATTAATCTTTGCTATTTAGTTTGAAAACTGTTTCATCAGTTCCTCCTGTATCTATGTAGCACATAATAGACCCATTGAGGAAAACCTCACTGTTTAGTTAGTACTCCTATTAACCAAAATTCTACTGCTATAAACTATTTGTGGTTTGTGTGTCTGTATCAAGTTACCAAACATTATTACTTTGTTCATTATTCTCGTACAGTTCACTAGTAACAGTCTTATAACTGGCTTTGACAGATTCTTACCATTACTCTTCACTCCCCTTGTTCCAACACCCACTTTTATTTTTTCATTTGTTTCAACTATTTCTTTAGTATTTATGATTTCTCTCACCACGTATCTATAATCAGTATCTTTTTGGTTACTGTATCTTGCTTTTGTTCTCTGACTAGCAGCCCTAATCCCATCATAACTGGAAATTTCAGTGAACAACTTGGAAGTGGAACCTTCTTCCTAGTTAGGCAATGCCATGCCTAGTGATGCCCCATCTACCAATGGTGTTCACTGACAACTCCCATGACAGAATTAATTTCCAGCCCAAATGTTGACTTGGTGCCCTGTGCCAAACTAATCCAGCAGATGTTGTTTCTGATCATAGTAATCATGCCACATTATGCATAACAATCACATGTGTTTACTATTCTCCCCCATCACTGGTAAGTAATTTAAGGTGACAATTCTAGGAGAGTAGTATATATCTCCTTCTTCCTCAAGACTCTAGTTAATACTAGTTTTATATAGTTCTATTTGTTTAATTTTTAGTTAGAAATGGTAAGAGGAACTTTCATCTGCAGAGTGAAAAAATTAGAATTGGTTTGAAGGAAAAAGTTTGTGTCCCATTGCTACCAATATTTAAAGTAATTATTATTGTTAGGCTTTAATTTTTCTAAGATCAGAAAAGATGGTGAAAGTTTTGGACTAAACTTTTTGTCTGATGAGTATCCTGTTCCACAATTTTTCATAGTACGGCAGATGAGAGCAAATTTGTTATAAGCATTGTCCCATGCCAGCCAACTGATTTGATATAGAAGCTAAGTGACAATTAGCAAGGGGACAGCTATAATTCTAAAATAGGCATTATAATCCACAGAAAAAGTCTGAATGGACTTTTTCCATTTTAAATTTCTTTTATTCACATATTCTAACATGGATCTGCAGAATAGCACACCTCTCAAATCTTCAGTGATCCGTAATGTTAGTATGGAACTAAACATTAAATTATGTTAAACAGGATTTAATTGCTTTACACTTGGAATTTTTATTCTGAAGTACACAAAATATTATTTATTTATTTAAAAAAAATAACTTTAAAGAAAACAGGAAGTAACTTAACTCACTAGAAAAAACTCCAAGGAAGCTAGATGGACAGAAAAGAATTTAAGAATGAACAATCACTTCACAGCATAAACAAAACTTTATTTTCACATCATTACAGTTTATGGCAGCAATAGTTGAAATACTGAGTATCAGTCTTGCAGATAGTGTCATTTAGACTGACAATGATACATTGTTTAAAAATAAACAGTAGGAAGCAGTGACTGTGTTTTCCATCATAAAGAAATTTAAAGGATCTATCTTCACCGAAATTGCTTTTACAGTTACATAAACAGAGAAAAATGATATTCATATAAACTGTGATGCAGTAATACCAGTGCATATACCTCCTCAGTTTTACTGAAGTTATGCAAAGAAATAATTATAGATTATCTTGACGATTGGTCAGGTAGGCAAGCACAAATGAAATGTGGGGACACGTCAATACATTTCTGTTCATCAGATCATACATATTCTCCTCTGTATAAGATGATATTCTTTTCAGTTTCATGAATTTTCACTTCATAAAGAATTTCTGGATTGGGAAGTTGAGCTTTTAAATTGTTCCAAATGAAAACTGCGACATTTTCAGTTGTACTGACCACATCCTTGAAATATGGAACATCCTTATCCAGATTCTTATGATCCATGGTATCCATGATAGCACAATTCATATACTGCTTCAGGTCATTGATGTTCATCACCATGCCTGTATCAGTGGTCACAGGACCGCGTAATGTCACCTCAACTGCAAATAAATGAAATATATTTCTTACGTCTACAATGTAAAATATGAAAAAAATTTGTTTAGTTACATGATTGGTCATTAAAGAAAACTTTGCAACAACAATGTTTGGAACAGATAACTGGTTCATCCATCTTGTGTATTATGGACTTGACAAAATGTAAAGGGTATTGATTAGCAGATATTAATACCAAACTATAAATGGGATCACAATATTACAGATATACACAAGGAACAGTGATGATTATTTGGGCTTAAACCCTCTATTAGAAGTATGTCATAAAGAGTAATGGGTGGGGATTAGAGAACACCAACTAACTGCTTAGTGGCAGAAAACTGAATGACAGGAGAGGAGGCTGTTAAAAAAACAAACTGTGGTAACTGATAGTTCGTGTTAGGACACAGAAGGAGATAATGATATAAACAATGATTTATAGGTTATCTGCATAATACATCATTATAGTACAAAACAATGACTTTATACCACAATGTAGTGCCACATGGATAGTCATTAATTGTGGCCATGGAAGTCTTTGATTGCAATAAGAAAAAAACTGGTTACTCTTTTCCTTGGGGGTGGTGATGGGGAGGAAAGTGTGTGTGTGTGTGTGTGTGTGTGTGGGGGGGGGGGGGGGGGGCTATGTTAGATTGTGACCTGAAGCAAGTTTGATAGTTGTATTGGTAGACTAGCTACCACTGCACTCAGAGGGACTGCTGCCAACATGGAAAACTAACAGCACAATTAGTGAAACAGAAATTGACTTAATTACAGTTACATGTAGCCACTATATGTTCAGTATTGTGGGTTAATACTAATGATTATGATGGATAATAGTCAAACCTATGTAGGAATTATGACACTTTTAAGATAAATCAGTAAACGACACTATAAATTTCAGCTGTGATAGGAAATTTGTCCAGTGGTGGGGCCATGAAAAGTGGCATTATCTGGCAGAACAAGTTTTACAACCTGAACTTTTGCAACAGAAGGAGCCATGGATCTGTCTTACTAAACAAGGAGATTAGTTTTATACTAAGAGTATTATTTGTCCAGGAAATATGTCAACCCTTTCACTTTTCATTTAAAAATTACAGTTTTTCTCCAAGCAATCCGCCTTAGAAACTCCTATAGCAAAAATCAGTACGTAATAACAGCATATTGGGACCATTTATATTCATTATTCTAATGAATAATTGTGTTGATTGTTTACTATCTGAAATTAGATTGTTTGCAAATGACATAATGCTGTATAAAAGAATCAAAACGATAGAGGATTGTAAACAGTTGCAGGGTGATCTGGACAGGATATCTAGTTGGGTTGGTAAACATGGGATGAAGGTAAATGCAAAGAAGAGTCAGCTTATTAGATACACAAATAAAAAACAAAAGGTTAATTATGAATATAAGGTGGGGAAAGAATTGCTTGCTGAAGACTTGAAATGTAAATATCTTGGCATTACTTTTGATAACAAGCTTAACTGGGCTGGACACATTGGACAGGTGGTAGGAAAAGTTTTCAAAGTTCTGCACTTGTTGGAGAGAGTGATGAAGTGATGTATGGGAGAAGTAAAGGAATTGGGTTACAAAACACTGGTGAGACCATTGCTCGAATATGGTAGTGTAGTATGGGACCCTCATTTTACGTATCAAATACAGGAGTTGGAGAGGGTGCAAAGATGGGCTGCTAGATTTGTTTCTGGAAATTATCGCAGAATGCAATCAGTGACGGATATGATAAAGGAGCTGAAATGGGATTCATTGCAAGACAGGAGGAGGATGAGGAGGCTCATGGGAGTGTACAGGGCATATACTGGCGATGAGGCATGGAAAGATATTGCAATACGTATGAAAAGTAGTGCATGGAAGGGAAAAGATGACCATGACCACAAGCTGGCACTCGATTTCAGGCACAAGGGTGTGGGAAGATTCTCTTTTTTAGGTAAGGGTGTCAGGGATTGGAATGAGTTACCAAGAGAAATGATGAATAATTTACCGAAAACTTTGAAAGAATTTAAAGATAAAATTTGTAGAGGGCAAATGTAGGTTGGTGCAGGATAGGGGGAAGATGGGTGTGTAGGGAAATTGCCACCGGAGCCTGTGCTCCATTAAATTAAATTAAATTAATTCAGTTGTAGAAGAAATATGCTGGAAAATACTAAATTCTCACATGATTTAATTTCTTTACATGTCTAATATATATTTGGTGTCTTTAATGTACACATATTTTTTTTTGAATAGTATCGCGAAAGGAACGTGTGCACCAAATTTCAAGCCAAAAGGGCAATTCCTTCTAATTTTGAAGGTGCCGCTTGATGTAACGTGCCTCAGGTCTTTACAAAGATCCAATTTTCACAGAAAAGTATCTATAGAAATCAAACAGCAAAATGGACCCTTAATGTACCTTTAAAAGCAGATTATTATTAAATTGGGGTAGTAGGTTAAATGTTACTTTCCATACTTACCAACATAATTATGTCCATGTCCATGATAATTATTACACTTTCCATATGTAGCTTTGTTCTCTTCATCGTTTAAAAGTGGACTGAAACAATACAAATTTATAAAGCCAATGCTGCCTAAATCCGCATACTTTCACGCCAATTTTAAAGTTCCCGCTGACTAATCTAAAAGTAAAACAGAATTACCTGTGTAACCTATGACAAGCGCTGAATACTTCTCTTCGAGTTAAATATGCAACTGGCTGTCCAGACATTTTTTCTCAACTCTTCGAAAGGTAAATTATAGGGTAGTAGAGCAAACCAATCTGGAAATCACGTAACACCCAAGGTTAACGACATTCTTTCAGAGCTGTTTGACAACGTTAGGAAGCAATAGCAAACAGGTGTTCTCAGTGTTACCAATAGATCTTTACAATTTATTTGCTAAACGGCTTTACATGAATGAAACAACAACGTCATGAACAACGCACGTAGCTAAATGGATATTTCGTTATAGAAGAAAAAATATTGTGAACGGAAGTATATGTTAAGATTTTACAGTTCAGTTTTAGGTGGTAAGGTTGCCTGTATCCATAGACCAATTTTCACTCTTGTACTTTGACCCGTGTTGCAAGGACTTCAAGAAGTTCAAGCAATACTGGAAGTCATGAGGTTATAAACTTGTTTATAGAAAATGTTCACTTCTCGATCAGGAGTACTGTCACAGCGGGTAAGTCCTATCGAATTGTTTCTAAAATTGTGTGAAATAATTGGGCGCATTGAATGAATGGTTCCTACACTTCACATTGATGCAAATAATTATGTTGCTGACTGCAGTAAGCACACTAACTTTTTAATATTAACCGCGAGTGGTTGAGTATTATAGTTCTGTGAAAACCACTTTTACTTATGCTAAGGGATTGGGAAAATATCCACAGGACTTGTGGGCTGTTTGTTTAGTTTGTGTCGTTGATTAAATTTTTAATATATTTTTCTTATTTATATTTGGATTTTTTTCTTATTCATGATTAGATTTTATTATATTATTTTACTCTTCCTGCCCACGAATTGGTTTTGACATTTATCTAAGCTCGGGTATAAGCTCTGAATCAGTGCCCCAGTACTTGTCTTCAATTTGAATTTACCCTCACCATTGTCCTGGCCAACAGTCTTTCTGTGAGACAGTCTCCCACAACACTCACCTTCCATAAGTTCTGTTGATAAAGGACTAGAACCGAAAACTAATTTATCATGTGTGTCTTTGCCTTTACTATGTGTTCACACCCCATATCCATCATCTAAAGGTAAGTGGTGGCTAATTTCCCTAGCCAATTTGTTATTCCTTTTCGCTACTTAATGCATTTCATTTCTTAATATATATATATATATATATATATATATATATATATATATATATATATATATATATATATATATGTATAAACTAGTAATAATTTTAACTAATTTTTTTCCTTGTGAATGCTAGGTACATTTTGTTGTGTTTATTCATTTTTCCACTGACCACGATATGAATAGGCCTATACTATCTCGGACAGTCCTGACATATCGATAGCCCCCTTCTCATTAGTTCACCCTCCAACCACCTGCTCCCCTCTCCCCTTTCTTCCACTACCTAGCCAATCATAGGGTACCTTCATTGTGTGCACTCCTTTTGTTAGCGTGCTCTTTGGCCAAGGCTAGTGTTTGTTCATGGAGTGTTCTGTGAGCTGACTGACTGACCTGATGGAATTCCAGTTCTGCTTGAAATTGCTTCATCTTCTGTTCTTCAGGCAGGTCCACTAGAGCCTTACCGTTGTGCTCTTTGGGGCTAATTTCTGATTGTGGCCACAGACCGAGGGTTAGATATGGATTCAAGTTTTAACTACATGAATGCGGGCGAGACTGGTAATGGAACCAATTTATTGGGCTTGAAGACTGAGTAATACAGTTAACATGCCGCAAAGTCAATTGCAACTGTGGCCAAATTATCTAAGCCCCAATATGGTTAAGACTGTAATAGTTAAAAGTAGGCAGATAGTCGCCCTGGAGAAAAGGCGAATGGGAGGGTGGCTGGCTTCTAACAGGTGTCTACTGTAACTGTCCTGACTGTACTTTATGATGGCCCAACAGTAAAAGACAGTTTCCATAATTCCTTCAAATAGTAAGGGCCTTAAAAGTGACCTATCACTCTCCCCTACTTTTTAGGGAAGGCATTTCCCATGACGCTGGAAAATACAAAATGTTACTGTGTGGCTCACATGGGTATCGCAAAATGGTTAAATATTTAATTCTCAATTATTATTATTATTATTACTCCGCGATTCACTAAAAGTGTGTGGCGGAGGGTGCATTGCACCTATCAAAAGGGGTTATGGTTTGGAAGGGTTATAAAGGATACGGCAGGAGGCGCTCATGGGCTATTGTGAGGAACCATCCCCGCATTCGCGTGGAGTGATCTGGGAAAACCATGGAAAACCCAGATCAGGATGGCTGGAGTGCTTTATCGAAAGCTACTCCTGTCGGATTTTAAGTTTACTCGCCTGGTAAATCCTTTCTATTCCATTCCCTAATCGCTCGTGGGAAAAATGAGTACAGAAATGAATCGGTTCTGGCCCTGATTTCTCTTATCTTATTTTCACGGTCATTTCGAGATATGAATGTTGCTGGTAGCAATATTTGCTGACTGTCATTCCGAAATACATCTGTCGTGAATTTTTCAATTAGCTTTCGTCGAGAGCAACGCCTTCGGTGTTCTTGTTGACTACGTTCGCCAAACCTGAAGATAAACAAAGTCAATTAGAATATTATGATATAGGAACTATAAATCAGTCATATAATTGACCTTGGGTAAACATAATATATTAAGTAGATGGTGTATGGTTATTCTCGACATGTATTACTTCATTTGAGTTCAGCATGGTTACCGCTATTTGTGTAGCATTTGGTATTGTGGTATTAGCAGTGCTTTTGTGCCAGTTTGGTTGAATATTTTCAGTACAAACATACTACAAAAAAATACAATCGTTTTTAAATATACCGTTGTCATTACACCACTGGTAACTCTAATGGTTTGTCATCTTGTTTGAATATGGATTTCTGTATCCATTTGTTCAAAGACACAGTTATGCTGAATCACGTCTTGCGACTTTTAGAATGTTTTATTACATCTTGCGTGAGCAATTTAGAATCTATTTTGTTTAATTTGCCCAACTTATAATTATGGTATGTTTCTGTCTCAAACAAAGGGAACTGATAACCTGAATATGATAAAGTTGGTTAGGTATCATAGAAATGATTTTTAAAGTCTTAGCTTACTATGTTACATTGAATGTTACTGAATAACTTGATTCTGCGTAATTGCTAATTGATATATTGCTCTAACACAGAGTTAGATGATTTCATCATTAAGTTAACAATTTTAAAATTTTGTTTTACCAGTACAATGATCAATTCAGCAATTTGATAATACTTATGTAAGTTTCGTGTAAATGTGGAAGTAACATATAGTTCTCTCTTCTGTTTAGAATTAGTTGTAGTACAATAAATAGTCCAGGATATCATAAAACATCATATCGTCAACAGTTATTTTTAAAAGCCACTATTACTCCAGCCTTATGTTAAGGTCTTTAATATACTAGAATCTCATTTGTTTTGTTGGTAAATGCATTAGCTCAATGGTTCCCAACCTTTACTGGTAAACGACCCACTTTTAAGTAAAAAATTTTTTTTGCGACTGACCTAATATGAGAGAGTATCTAATATCATAATGGGAACTGTTGAACGATCTCGATACACTATCAACTATCCTATCCTATGAAAAGGCAAATTTTCGTACAAAGGATACACTATCAACAAAAATTAATAATACATTAAATAACAAACATATTACAGACTGAGAGGCGGCTGCACAGACCATCACCACACGTTGACTGTTTAAATTCCATGATTAGAAGTAACTTGATCAGCATATTAAAATGCAACTGGTCTGCCAAGTCGCTTTTTGGTGGAAACCACCTTCAGACCTGATTTCAGTGGTTGATTGGTAGGTTTATCATTGTGTTTTTCTGCACCCAAATATGGAAGACACAATGGTAAACTTACCAGTCAACCACTAAAATGTTTTCCTTCAAGATATGAATTGGCACATCAGTGGCATTTTAATTTGCAAATCGAGTTTTAACTGATCCTTGAATTTCAGCCATCAACTCGATGAAGTGATGCTTTGTGCAGCCGCCTCCCGCTTTGTTACAATGATAATTTAAAAATACGTTTAATTATTATAAAAACACAACTTTGCAATCGGTGAGATTTCTGGCACTGCTGTTTACGGACGAGAGTATCAATATCAGGTTTTACACTGGATTAATTTCAACCTTAAGTCTCTTTCTGTATTTGTTTTTCAAAAACAAAAGTAGAAAAAGCTCGTTTGCACAAGTATGTCGTGTTGAATGGCATCAAGAACTTCACAGCTAATTTAGAGATTTCTGGATACAATGCTCACTTCAGCAATTTGATAATACTTATGTAAGTCTCGTGTAAACATGGAAGTAACATATAGTTCTCTCTTCTGTTTAGAATTAGTTGTAGTCCAGAAGGAAATTGAGGATTTTTCCTTGAAAATTGTCATTAAAGAAGAATTGCAAGATAGCTGTATTAGTGAGTTTTCTCCAGCTGTTGAGAGTTTTGGGCCTTTCAAATGTTCCTCTTCAAAAGGATTTCTTATCCAAAAGTAACCACCATCAATTTTTGGAAAGTAGCCCCTAAAACAATTATTAGTAAATGAATAGAACACATTTCACTTTATAACACATAGCAAAATTTAAAATTCTTACCGGTACTTGAAATAAAATAGAAATACTATTTGAAAATAAATGAGGTCTGCAACTAACTTATAATTTACAGGGAAAATCTAAAAATTACCTGAGGGTAGATTCCAAGGCTTCAAGGTGCTCTTTGATGACATTTGCAGTTTCCTTGTTGACTTTTATTTTGTTTGATTCAAGAAAGTCATGCAAGACAGTAAATGCATTAAAACTATTTTCTTCTGCTTTGCAGGTCCATCGTTCGAGTTTTTTAATCATTGCATTGACTTTGTCCTGGATGGAAAACCTGTGGATATCCCTTCCTTGCATTGCCAGGTTCATTACATAGAGCGCATTGAAAATATCAGCCTGTTCTCATCGCAAAAACATTCAATAAAGTATCTTATGGATTTGCAGTCACTTTCATGCTCCAATAAAAACTTATTTAATTTGTCACATAGTTCAAATAATCTCGACAATACTTTACCTCTTGACAGCCATCGAACTTCACAGTGAAGGAGAAGTTATTTGTGTTCTCTGCCATTTCGTCACACAACACTCCAAACAATCTTGAACTTTTAGGCTGTGCTTTGATAAAGTTAACAATTTTAACAGCATTGTCCAGAGTTTTCTTTAGGCACTCATCCAAACCTTTTACTGCCAGAGCCTCTAGATGAAGGCAGCAATGACTCCATTGCACCAAAGAGGCCACTGACTTGACTTTGGCAACTAAACCTGTTTAAATGCCGGACGTAGCACGGGGGCACCATCAGTTGAGACCTACACATTTTGATCAAACAATTTCATTTTCTTTTGAAAAAAGTGTCAACATATTTAATTTCCGCTCCTGTAGTTCTTGTACGCAAGGACTTGCAAAACATCATTTCTTCTTCCATAGAATCGCTGAACTCAAAATGAACAAAAGTTAATAAATTAGCCTGACCAGCAACATCGTACTTTCATCAATTTGTAGTGAAAATTAATCACTTTGTTTCAGAGTTGAAATCAATGTTTCCTTGACCCAAGGACATTTCATCGATTCTCCTTTTTACATTAGTATTTGATAAAGGGATTTCCCTTATTCTTTTTGACATTTAATAATTCCTCACCTACTGTGTGAGCAGCTGCATGCTTTGCTATTAACAAGGATAATTGTTAAGACGCTATGGTAGTTTGTTTTGTTGGCCTGACACTGACTTTCCCATTGTAGATTAGGTCGAAAGATAACGTCGTTTTTCATTTTGAAAGAATACAAGAGGCTTACCTGTGTACTTAGGATGCTTGGTTGACAAATGCCTTTCAAGTTTTGATGGCTTCATGCTTTTATTGGACACATTTTCACAACAAATCATGCATTGAGGTGTTGGCTCCTCTTCAGTACCCGAAAATGCAAACCCGTATTTTAAATAATCCGAGTTATACTTTTGTAGATACTTTTCACACTGCCTGCATTGTAATTACAAATACTTGGTTGTTGTTCAGTAACATTTTCAAACTTATTATTCTTTTTTGTGGCACGATCCAGTCTCAAACAACCTTCCACAATCACATTAAATTTACTCTCAATCAAAACAAAACACAAACAATAATTCACTCACACAAGCAGAGAAAGACTGTTTCGATCAAAGACTTTTGTTTCTATTCAAGAATAAACAAGAAAATGACAATGAGAGAAGTAAAATTGCAGGTGGTATGCACATGCATCTCCACTGTAAAGTGTGGCGGGAGAGGGGGTGTTCAAGGGTTGTCATAATGATTGTGCAATTGCTACCGCTGCTATATCTCACAACAAGGTTATTGCATAATACCAGATGACTGTTTAAGAAAACTTTTTTTTCTCTCAAAGTTTTAATTTAAGCTAATAGCTTTCATGATCATTCCACTTATAAAATATTGTGTTATATGTTTTAAATAGATGAAGTAAAAGATATATTTCTGTGGCAAAAACCTCAAAAAGTTCCGCGACCCACCAAACCGCACTCCGTGACCCACCAGTGGGTCGCGACCCATAGTTTGAGAACTGCTGACCTAATAAATCGAGAAATCCCTGCATGGCCCTGGTATATAAATGCCAGGTACAGGTTTGGCAAACCCGCAGTGCCCGAGCTGGAAACTTGTGAGCACCGCAAGTTTCCCATACCATAAACTTCTACCATACTTCAACAACCACTGTAGGGCATGACGGTGGAACGTTGTGTGCCTAGGAGAACGGGGATCTCAGCTTAATTGCCCGGATGGCGAGGACAGTACAAACATCTATAGGGCGCTAATGACCCCGTCGTCGACGCGCCCTAAAACTTAAACAACAACAACAACAAACATCTATAAAATGAAACCCTCAACCTCAAGGTCAGACACGTGCCGAGGAGGTGAATGGGTGAGAGGCAGGTCACTTGCTAGCATGCAACCTCAGGGGCACCTGTGCACCCTTGTTGTATTAGCCTGGGGAAACAAGCTATAGAGGTAGCCCCCAGGACACTTCCTCCCTTACTCATGGGACCAACATTTCAGTTAACACTAAAAAAAAAAAAAAAACCAAAAAATAATAAAAACAATTCAACTTTGCGTGGGTTGGGCGGTTCGCAAGGTACCACCTACAACAGTAAGAAGAGGACCAGGGTGAATACCCACCCGATTCAGAGAAAGACAGTAACAGAAAAGTGTGTTCAATCGAAAACGCATTTATAGTTATCGAAAGGATAGAGGGAAATTTTGAGAAAGTGTCCGCTTTTTTACGTCAACAAAGGCCTAGAGGGTCTTGTAGGCACCTTAAAGTCGGTTAAGAAATTGAGGAACGGGACGCTCCTGTTGGTAACATCCACCAGTAAGCAGGCATCCAAGTTCCTTAACTGCGAGAAGCTCGGGAAGTTCGCTATTAAAAGTGAACTCCACAAATCCCTGAACCGTAGTAAAGGTGTTGACACCTGCCATGACATTACGGATTTAGGGACTGAGGAACTCGTAAGGGAGTGGGTAGATCAGAAAGTGGTCGAGGTACATTAGATTATACGGAGGGTAAATGGCAATCTTGAAAAGACTGCCACCTTCATCCTTACGTTTGACACTCCAGTGTTGCCCAATTGCATTAAAGCAGGCTACAGCAACTTAAATGTTCGCCCGTATGTTCCAGACCCAATGCGGTGCTTCCAGTGCCAGAGGTTCGGACATACGATGGTGTTATGCAAGGGCAACCCCACCTGAGGCAGATGGGGCAAGGGGGCACATGAGCCGGGTGTCAGTTGCACGCTTCCACTGGTGTGCGTCAACTGCTCTGGGTCGCACCCTGCCTGGAGTAGGGAGTGTCAAGTGTATCTTAAGGAGCACAAGATACAGGAGTTCAAGACCAAAGAGCGGATACACAAGCTTTGCCAAGATGGTCTCAATTCCCGTCAGGAAAGAAATTGTTGCTACGCAGACATTGTTTGCAGACATGGGCACATGCACTATGTGCTTATGTCAATGCAAATGTGGTGCTGAATCCATGAAGGTCATAACACCTAGGACCACGGATGCTGCTAGCAACACACCTGCAACCTTGACCACTCTAGTAGCGGCAACAAAGACTCCACCAGCACCAACTGTAGCAGTCAAACTAACAGCATCTCCTATTCCACCACGTGATGTTACAGTTGTAGCAACATCATCTGCTACCAGTGCCAATCGAGATGGCCAGAAGATCCGGGGTCCAAAGTTTAGACAGACCCAACCCAGTTTGTTAAGTCCTCCTCTTCATCTTCTCCTAGACTGCCCAGGAAAAGGGAAAAGGCATAGAAAGAGGAAAAAAATAAAAAAATGTGGAGGTATTTGAAGAGTCCTCTGGGTCGGAGATGTCTATCTCCTCCTCCGAGGCGGAAGAAACTGAGATGCTGGTGGCCGAGCCTGGTCCCGTTACTCAATAGGCAGTGACCGATGACCCACCTGAACCAGGGCGGGGGAGGTTAAAGAGGTAAGGATGGCTCCCATACTTCAGTGGAACATCAGCAGTTTTACAGCTCACAAAGAGGAGTTACACCTCTTAGCACGGTCTGATCCTTTGTATCTCTGTCTCCAGGAGACACATTTCAGACCAACACACCAATGTGAGCTAAGAGGATACGACGTTTACCATATGGATGATACCGAGGGTGATCGAGCAAAGGGCAGAGTGGCTGTGTTTGTCGGAAACACTGTCCACTCCGAACCTATTGCTCTCACTTCTGATGTACAAGCAGTGGCAGTGAGGATACACGGTCCTATTAAACTGACCGTGTGCTCCATTTATCTACCACTGAATCTGTCCATCGAGTATGCCAACCTCTCGGACATATTGCGGCAGCTTACTCGGCCATTCCTCCTCCTAGGAAACTTCAATGCACACAGTGCATTGTGGGGTTCCAGCAGCGATTGCCCCAGAGGCCGATTGGTTGGTGGATTAATGGAGCATGAGGATGTTACGGGACAAATGACCCACTTTACCACTGCTTCTGGTT
>JARYHS010012072.1:0-12000 GCA_031002005.1 Vandiemenella viatica
GCGACACTTAAAAAATAATTATATAGTCATAAAATCGTACTAAATACGCAACACAACTCAAATTACAGAAATTTGTACTCCAAACAAACGTAAGTTTTGATGAATACGTAAAAGTGTATCTATTTACTTACGAATGACGAAGGTTGACAAAAACAAAGGTTTTTTCATACGAGTCAAATTCGAACTCGAAGGGTACTGGCAAACAGTGCCAAATATCCGATAGAGATCGAGTGGGCCAGCGAGTTACGTAGACTGACACGCGTTTCCGCCGGATTTTGCGGATTGCGGATCCGCTTAATTTTGTGCGGGATCCGCCAGACTGTCTAATAATGCGGGATACCGTGGGATTGCTGAGACGAAATAATAATAATAATAATGTTGACCGATTTGCCTAGTTTTTTGATTATTCGTAATAGTTCGAATAAGGTTCCTAGAAAAAGAAAACTTTGAAAATAGGTCCGAAAAATTGGAAAATTCTGAAGGAACTGATAGTAATTTTTCCCTTGACCGATTTAACTATTTTTTAAATGTTCGTAATAGTCCGTATAAGATTTTTATAAAAAGAAAAATTGGAAAAGTACTTGGTAAAATTGGAAATTTGGAGAAAACTGAAAGTGCTTTTTCCTATCAACCGAATTGGATAATTTTTTTGATTGTTCGTAAAAGTCCGAATTAGGTTTCTAGAGAATTTCAAAAGGTCTCCGGAAAATTCTGCAAAAACTGTAAGTAATTTTTTCTATGGAACGGTTTGTCTCATTCTTTAATACTAGTAATAGTCCTACTGCGTTTTTTAGACAAAGGAAAATTAAAAAGTTGGCCGGAAAATTGGAAAATTCGTGAATACAGAAAATACTTTTTTTCTATGGATCAATTTTGCTAATCATTTTTTAAAAAAAATGATAATAATAGTCCGAATAAGGTTTTAAGAGAGAGAATAATTGGAAAATTTGCCTGGAAGATTAAGAAAATTCGGGAAATACTGAAAGATTTTTTTTCATATGAACTGATCAGGCTAATTTTTTTTGTTATTCGTAATTGTCCGGTAAAGGTTTTAGAGAAAGAAAAATTGAAAAAGATGCAAGGAAAATTGAAAAATTCGGGAAAAAAGTAAAATTCCTTTTTTTTATGGGATTTTTGTTTGAACTCAAGACCATAACTCCCGGTTCGAACGATGGATATGCACAATTATTTTTTTTCCGTATGCTTCTGGAATGGAAATTACTCAATTGAATGTTTTCTATGGATAAAAATCCGAAAGATCTGGAGAAACACATTCCAGCCTAAATTAAAATAAAATTAATTTTGTTTTATTTTTGTGTTTCTCGCTACCAGTTTAACAAGTGAAGCTATTTTATTTCTTTTCCACTGATATTAATTGAGGACATCTGCTTGATGATGTCGTAGAAGGTATTATCTCAGTTATGCATGGCAGCGCCCAATCGTCTGATGCACGACGCATTTAAACAAGAGTTGAAATGTGAAACCCAATATGATTGCGATCCATTGGAACATCAGTAAGAGCGAACTTTCCGCTGTTGAATCGGCAACAGACAAATGTGTACGACACTCTCTTGAAAGTTGTGAACGATAGAACTTAAAGGGATTTTCTTCTTAGACACTTTCGGTGGAACTGGAAAAACTTTTTGGATGTCGTTGATTTTGGCAACGATTCGCTGGCAGAATGAAATTGTACTTGCACTTGCACCAGAAATTGCATCTACGTTGTTTGAAAGTGGTCAAACAGTTAATTCAGCATTCAAGTTGCCGTTGAATAAAAAAATCAATAAAACTTCAACGCCCAATATTTCGAAGAACTGTGCGATGGCCAAAGTTTGGCGGCAATGCAAATTGATCGATGGGATGAATATACGTACAGTGGCATTAAAGCGAACGAAGTAAGTTCTACGAAACTATCAAAACCGGTTTGGTAGTGTAATGATAGAAATCGAAAAGTAAATAAAACACCTTGAGATTCATTGAGATATCAAATTTAATGAAGAAAATAAATCATTTGGTTGAGATGAAATTCTGATTAATTGAATTGAGACTTAAATTCTGGAACAAAAGCGCAAGGTTCCAAGTCGATCACATCCCTGGCACATCACACATTTACAGTATTTGAGCGGTATACCACGTATAGAATTCATTTCGCATGTAAAATTTCCCGTAGGCATACTTCTAAATGTTCTCCTCAAATTGAATATCCATAGTCACATTCGTTAGTAAATACTCTGATCACTCAGAAATACTTTCTTTTTCTCTCGTTTATACTTTGTTTATACATTTCCAATAGCGCTTCACGAAGTCAATACACGTTTGACATCTTCTAAGGATGTTTTGGCTAACTCTCTGCAGTGTATGTGAAAAAATATTATTAATTTTACTTCTTATGCTTTACCCAAGTTCCACTTCCGACAATGCTCCGACAATGCTTCCGTGCTCTGACAATGCGTAGGCCGCCCCTCGGACGATATCGGGCCCTTCGCAACACAGCAAATGCAATTTTTATTTAAGTGGACACGTAAACAGTCAAAACAGTCGGTACAGGAGTACAGAAAATCCACATCTTATCCACGAACAGTCGATGTGAAAGTTGGAGTTTGGTGTGCAATTAGTGCGAGGCGATTTATTGGACTAGTGTTTTTTACTGTAACAATTACATCTTCCCGCTATGTGGACAATATTTTAAAAACCTTTTTTGAACAGCTGACAGAACAAGACAGTGCAACTCCCCATACAGCCGAAAATGCTATGCCTGCTTTATAGCGTGTTTACAATGAAAATCAAATTATCAGTAGTGGATTATGGCCTCCGGTTCTCCAGACATGACACCTTATGATTTCTTTTTGTGGGGTTACATAAAAGAGCGTGTTTATGATTCAAATCCTCGAACGGAAGAGGAACTTAAGGAAAACATAAGAACTAAAATTTATAATATTTCTTCACAAACACTTCAGTAAGTTAGCCAAAACAGCCTTAGAAGATTTCAAGCGTGTATTGAAGCCGATGGCCAACATTTCCAGCACGTGCTATAAGGTAAGACATCGACGCACGCAAGAGGCGTTTCTGAGCACGGGCGCTGCGCGGTATGAGTTGGCGGCAAGCGAGCCGCCGCTGGGGCGGGCGATTATTGCCGTGCACGCGGACGCGTCATAAATGAAACGCCCAGTATTTTGATCGGCGAGTGTATATACCAAATATCTTATAAACTATCGGGTATTCAGTTATAGACGTGAACCAATATTTGACGTTAGGACAACGTTAAATTAGAATTTCTACTCTGCGTTGCACCTAATAAAGGAAAAAAATTTCACTTCAGAAACGATAATCCTTTCATTGCGTTACCATTGGTTGGATTTTATTGCATTTGAGACTGAAGGTATTAGAATTAAATTTCGCGGAGTCAATGTCTTTGAGCACTAATTTCTCCTTATCGCCCCAGACTGAGAACTGGTGTAGTAATTCTGTGATAGAGGGGGTCGGTCTTATCTTTACTGCAGCCCTCGCTGTCCGAGACGGCATTACGAGCTTAACAGGGAGACGAGCGGCAACACTCAGCACCGCCTGCTGATCGATACCTGTTGCAACAGTCCATCTGTCGACGGGAAATTCGACTGTCAAGGCGTGTTCCGAGCGATCGCTATGTATGACGTACAGTTCCACAGTATACGGGCATTAAATCCAGGGTTTGTTTCTGTAAGCCATTGAAATCAGTGTTATTTGTCGGCGTCCTTTCTAGAAAAATCTTTTTCATCACGGAGTACATCGCCTGTTTCGTTTTACGTCAATTTCACACCGTTCATAATTTGTATAAATAAATAAATGTTGTATTGACTTAATTATATAGAAGCAGAATTTCCAGTTGTTTGTATTTCGTCTATGTTCTGGTTTAGGCACAGCATTCCACTTAATATTGCGAACAAAGCCCGTAATAATCTACATCACAACTGAAGTTTTTCCAGAGGCGACTCTTTTGTAATTGTTAAAAGGGAATATGAGCTACCGATATATCGAATCTTTGTTAGAAACTTCAACATACAACATTTGGCATATTAATCTATATTGAATAACGAATTTGACAATTACTGCAACAACAATAATTTTAATGAAGCCTTGAAACTATAGCAATAGTGTAAATGACCAGAAACTAAATTATATAAAAGAAGAGGTTCGTTAGAAATAAAATAATATACAATCCCAACTCATCCCTGCCTTCTTAATGTTTTTTTTTAAACTTTCTGTAAAATGAATAATTAAACTTCACAGCGTTTGAAGGAACATGCTGAAAGCAATTGCGTGTGGCTGCAGGACCATACAATTAACTATGATGGTCTACATCTGCGTATATACACTGCAGAGCCAAAGAAACTGTATAGGCATGCGTATGAAACACAGAGATATGTAAACACTCAGAGTATGGCGCTGCGGTCGTCAACGCCTATACAAGACAAGTGTCTCGCGCAGGCGTTACCCGGGGCGCACATTGAGCTGCGTGGCGCAGTAGGCGCAGCGCAGAGCAGGGCAGGGCAGCACAGAAACAGAAACTGTGTCGGGCAGTTGCCCGCGCATATTAGAGCGCAGTTTCGTGCGGGAGTTTACAAAGCATTGTTGCGTTGTGCGAGAAACCGACAAAAAAGCGTAACCAAAAATATGTCGATGCAAAAACTCGATTTTTGATTTCTGAATCAGATTGGGATGCCGAACTTGGAAAACTGTTATTACTTTGACAGAAGCAGAGTTAGATAAAACTAAGCAAAAGTGAGTATATGAAAAGAAAACACTCTCATCTGGCTTTTGCAGTGACAAGAAAATTCTCAAAAGATTATTTCCGGATGACTCGAGCGGAAATTCACGGCATAATGTAACCTGTTATTTTCTCGACAAAGCTCAAATACCTATTAGAACTGAAGAAAATCTCGCAGTATTTATTTTATTTAGCGTTTGACGGTACATGACATTTATAAGCATGTTTTTCTCTTTTATTTCGTATTATATTTTTTAGAAAACTGCATAACAGAACATAGGAAACACTTTAAACTAAAAAAGCACTGTTCAACAAATTATTCGGAAAATTGTCTTCATAAATATCCTCCCTCTCTCGTTAGGTGTTGGACGGAGGGAGAATAAGGAAAAGAGCTTAATTCAATCGGATGTGAAAAAAAACAACTCTCGGGGATTTAATGATGTAGTACAAATAATAAGAAAACAATGAATGTAACAAAAGCCTACATATCCATCTTTCTTCAAAGTTTTATTACAAATGAATTGAAAAAGTTAAAGTTAAAATTGTAAGTGGACAGTTGTATGATAAATAAATGCTAAATTACTCCCCACTTGTTGGGCTCATTGTCCAAATTTCTTGTTTAAATTTAACTTTTGTGTATTTATTATCACTGATATTGTGAATCGCAGGTTGGTTGCGCACCAGTTAAATCAATTTTTCTTCTTCCATAGTTGAAAATGATTTTAAAGTAAAGCAAGATTATAAATAGCGCAAGAAGTGTTACGTTGTAAACCGGCACGAGTGATCTGCGTGGCACAATTTCTGTGTCGTGAACACAACGTCGCGCAGGCCACGTGCGGCGCAGTACTGCGCTGCTCTGCCCTGCGTCTCAATACGCGCTGTTCCGCCCCAAAAGATAGAGACACAGAAACTGTTGTGCGCCGCCTGCGTCAACTGCGCGTCAATATGCGTCCGGCCTTTGATCGGTTACTGCTGCTACAATGGCAGGTTATCACGGTTTCAGTGTGTTTGAACGTGCTGTTATAGTCGGCGCAAGAAAGATGGGACACAGTATCTCCGAGGTAGCTATGAGGTGGGAATTTTCCTGTACGACCATTTCACGAGTGCACCGTGAATATCGGGATTTCGGTAACAAATCAAATCTCCGACATCGCTGCGATCGGAAACAGATCCTGCAAGAACGGGACCAACGGCGACTGAAGAGAATCGTTCAACGTGACAGAAGTGCAACACTTCCGCATATTGCTGCGGATTTCAATGCTAGGCCATCAACAAGCGTCAGTGTGTAAACCATTCAACTGAAAATTATCGATATACGCTTCGGAGCAGAAGGCCACTCGTGTACCCTTGCTGAGTGCTCCACACAAAGCTTTATGCCTCGCATGGGACCGTGAACACCGACATTGGTATGTTGATTGGAAACCTGTTGTCTGGTGTGACGAGTCTCGTTTCCTATCGTATCGAGCTGATGGACGTGTACGGGTATGGAGACAACCTCTGGGATTCATGGGCCCTGAATGTCAGTAGGGGACTGTTCAAGCTGGTGGAGGCTCTGTAATGGTATGAGGTATGTGTATTTTGAGTGACATGGGAATCCTGATACGTCTAGATACGACTGTGACAAGTGACACGTACGTACGCATCATGGCTGATCACCTGCACCCTTTCTTGTCCGCTGTACATTCCGACAGACTTGGGCAATTCCAGCAGGACAATGCGACACCCCACACGTCCAGAATAGCTACAGAGTGTCTCCAGGAACACTCTTCTGAGTTCAAACACCATCGCTGGCCACCAAACTCCCCAGACATGAACATTATTGAGCAAAGCTGGGATGCCTTGCAACGTGCCGTTCAGAAGAGATCTTCACCCCTTCGTACTCTTACGGATTTATGGACAGCCCTGTAGGTTGTATGGCGTCGATTCCCTCCAGCACTACTTCAGACATTAGTCGAGTCAATCCCACGTAGTGTTGCCAACCGTTAAACTAGCTGCCCACCAGATTCTACTGCTGAAACCACCAGAAAACCACTAACAAAAAGCGGCACTACTCCCATAACCACTAAATTTTCCACTAAACAAATATTTCGTTATTACGAAGGAAAATAATGGGTATATTGTTAAAACAGTTACCTTTATTATTACACAATACACATTAAATTTCAGTATAATTGATCAGTACATCAACACGCAAATAGTAATTTAATGAATCATCAACAAATTATTTAATCAGCTGCTATTCTGTATTAACTCGTCTTCTTCAGATGATCTTTTAAGGGCAGCATGACTATAAAGCCCCCTCCCCAAAATGAAATCCGCTCATGCCCTCCCCAAACCAAAATCCGCTCAACCCCCCCCCCCCCAAACCAAAATCTTGGATCCGCCAATGTTAAGAGGTATTTCGAAGTCAGTGATCGAGCAAGGGATAGTTGAAAATATTTATCTATTCAAACGTTTCTATTAATAATTTTCATCAATCAATTTTATTGGTTGAAAATAATAAATATTTTCTGCACAAACACCATGTTTAGTAGAACTTGAATGGTTTAATCATTTGTAAAGTTGAATATCACAAAGTCAGTGTTCATTTTTGACTAAAAACAACAAATCAGTGGTCATGACATTACGGAACTGCGACCATTTTTTAATAAATGATCATTATTAATTAAAATAAACGAAGAAATTGATTAAATATTCTTAGAAATCTTAATCGATCATAATTAATTCAATTACCATAGCTGTTATTGTAACCTTTAACGTGAAATGAAATAAAAACTCAGTCAACTTCAATGTTTCCTATGAAGTAAAATTAAATACTACTGAAATAAGGTTGAAATATATTTCGAAAAGTGTAAGTGTAAGTGACTTAGTTTTTAATTTTTCATTAATTGAAATTGAATTCTACTGAACCACTAGAAAAAAAACCACTAGCCACTTAAAGCAATATTTCTCCACTAAAAGGGGGGTCGAAACCACCAGTTTTAGTGGAAAATCCACTAAGTTGGCAACACTGATTCCCACGTCGTGTTGAGGCACTTCTGCGTGCTCGCGGGGGCCCCGCACGATATTAGGCAGGTGTACCAGTTTCTTTGGCTCTTCAGTGTAGCTACTCTGTAATTCACAAAATGGTGGGCGGCAGAGTGTTTTGCACTAGAAATCTAGAAATAATCTCTACTATGTGTATTCCAATCCCGAGTAACACAAAGAGAGAAAGAGTTCGTATAAACTACAGTAATATATCTCATTTCTCTCTCTCATCATAAGAGTATCGTTATAGCGACCCAAACAAATTGCTGACCAAGTTTTTCATCGCATAAAAGTGGATGTTTACATGTTAGTGAATAAATTGACACTAAAACTACGTCATAGGTCTGCCAGACGATCCCAGCTCAGTCTATGTATTTATTCTGCGATGCTTTCGTAAGGGCTGTGGCAAGCATTCACAAATCAAGCATCTCCTCTATGTTTTTAACCGACTGCAGAAAGGAAGGAGGTTCTCAATTCGTCAGTAATTTTTTTTTATGTTCAGCGATATCTTCGCCAATTGTGAACGGATCTGAATGAAATTTTGTTATTAGGTAGGGTATACCTTCAAAGTGGTCCCACATAAAATTCATTGAGAAACCGAGCCCGCTACCCCTTTACAACCATTAATTTTTATACAAAACCACATTTTTTACCCGGTTTCAAAGGAAATTTGCACACCTAATTTTTGTCAATGATCTTTATACAAAGCCATAGTCGACAACATTTAACTGATTCCCATGAATGTTGGCATGTTGGTACATACATTTTTTCATGGATAGGGTTTCTGACCAAAAAAATAAACGTTTTATAAACCATCAAAATCACCTTAAAAAAAACACTAAAAATTTTAAAATAAATTTATACCTTGCTTACAAGAAAGTAAATCTAAATGTACAATATTTTACACTACTGTTATTGAAATTTTTGCATTAATCAATTATTTTTGGAGTTGGTGCCAGCTGTCACATTGCGAACAACGAATTACTGAACTTTATTTGGTGTTCGAGGCGACACGAGGAATACAAAAAAAAAAAATCCGAATATTTTACAGCATGTAGTGAGGCAGATATTTTTATTGCGGGAGACAGTTTAGAGAAATAAATTTACAGTATTTTAATCTGTAGCTCGGCCTCGTTGGTCGTCCAGGCATATCTCTGGCACTACAGTGTTAGTTGGTAGGCTACATCGAGCACTAACCCCTTTACAGTTAGCGTATCATCTGTATGTTTCAGTTTTGTTGAAACATATTTCTAACATTAATTATAGGTAAGTAATAACATGATTATTGTGTGTTATTGTTATTCATTATTGTTTTTCTTGCCTAGGCTGACACCGTATCAAAAAATAACTGATTGAAGTAAAAATTTCAGTAACAGTAATGTAAAATATTGTCCATTTAGATTTACTTTTTGTAAGCAAGGTATAAAGTAATTTTATAATTTTTAGTGTGCTTTTTTTGTAGGTGGTTTTTATGTTTTTGAAAACAATTATTTTATATCCCTAATCTATTCGGAGGTATAAACTGAAGTTTTCTTTCCTTGTCTTCCGTAGTGATGAATGTGAGTTTACGTGTTTATTATTTTGTGTGTGGGTGACTGTGACCTGTGTATGTTCAGTGTAGTTTGTTGTGAATGAAAAAAGGAGGAAGGGAAATGATGAAACCCAGCGAAGGTCCAATCAGTACCTCACCCCCCCCCCCCCCGAAGGACATCAAGGAAGTCGCTGGGATTAACGTACCCATCCGTCGGATAAATCACCATCAACAGATTCGTATGGTCTCACTCCATACGCATTGCTAAGTGATTTAGGATTTAACCTATGAGTTTAGTACACAATCTAGTATGATAATTTCATGTAGTCGTAATGACCAGGGTTTCTGTTAGCTGAGCATTCCGCCCCTGTCGTATCAGCCTTAACCTGACCCGGTAGACCTACCTGGTACAGGGGACCTACAGCTTACCTTGGAATCCAAACCATGGAAGCGTTATGGCGTAGTTCACATTACGCAGCAAGTCGTACAAGCCGTGAAGATCGGGTTTAGGGGCTGTGAAAAAACCCCCGAAATAGTGATCGAACCGGGGACCTCTCGAGCCGCGTTCAGACACCCTAACAACTGGGTCACCAGACCGCTCACACAATCTAGTGATTATGAATCGTGCACAACCACCTCTTCTGCCCTGCTAGCAAAGTCTTGATGAACATTTCTTCCACCAGTAGGACTCGAAATGGTTAACATCGTATCAAGCACAGAGCACCATTAAGATGCTGCAACCAATTGAATCAACAGGACAAGTGTAGTAATATCAGCTAAAATATTCTGCCTATTTTCAAACCACTTTGAATTCACCCTCACACGCCACATTAACAACTGCTACAATAAAACTTCCTCATTTCATATTTGATCTGACATAGCAAAATCTTATATTTTCCTAAGAAACGAATACAACAAGATTATTTGCGTCTAAGGATTCTAGACGTCACAAGACAGATGCAACACTTAATGTATGTTTGTTCTTTGAGACCAACTAGAACCACGTTAAGCCTTATTGCATTTGTTTTTTTTTTTTTATCTGCTTAACGTCTCTCTAACAGCGAGGTCTTAAGAGACGGGAAAGGATGGGGGGCAAGGAATGGGAAGGAATTCGGCCATGGCTTTTTGAAGGAAGCATCCCGGCATTTACCTGGTGTGATTTGGGAAACTATGGAAAACCCAAATCTGGATGCCCGGACGTGGATTCGAACCGCCGTCCTCCCGAATGCGAAGCTAGAACTCTAGCCGTTACACCACCACGCTCGGTCTTGCATTTGGTGGCGAGTTTCTGTTTCTTTCGGGCACAGAATTCTTTCATTCGAATAGTAGCTTAGCTAGAGTAACATATAACGGAGCAGTACTATCCCTAGTTCATTTGTCCTGGATGCGGACATGTAATACGTATAACAATAGTCGACCCATGTGACATTTGCACGGTGGACATAGTGAACCCAAAAATTAAATATCACGATATGGTTCACCTTCAAAAGTAAAAGCAGTGGTCTATGAGGACCCTGTGCCAATGTCAGAAACATAAAGATGCAGAACAAATAAGAGGTAATACCGATATTTGAGTGGAGACTATCCCGGCGTACTGAGGTAATATTGTTACACTTGGTGATCAAATCAAAAATTTATCGAGGTAATTTCAAAACAGTGAGACGAGGGAACTGTTTTCATACTGGTGAAAGCTGGGCGTGATTTGAAGAAGTCGGCAGAAGATGTTTTCTGTTGGAAGAGTTATCGGGCAAATTCTCAGTGCCATCGAACTGTTATGCTGCTGATAGACGTCTCTTTCTGTTAATAATTTTTGTTTTTAGTTTTAAAAAAACCCTACATTTCACATAATTCAGTGATTTATTTAATAATTCCTAAAGTTGGAAGTCTGGTAATCGCAGAGACTTCATTGAAGCATCCTACACGATGAAAAAAACCGCAGCTTTGGACCAAAATAGATGCTGTATGAAAGATGTTAAACTGGATGGATATGATTTTTTTTCTTTTTTTTGTGGTGTCAGCCGAAGAAATTATTCACTCATTGGTGCATGATATTTATCTAATGTACATAAAGTTACTGAAATATACGTCAAGTCGCCGACGACATAATTATTTGTCGTCGTCTCTGAACTAAAAGCTAAGTTCCGTAAAATAATGTTTGATACGAGAACTTCAACTGACAGTTGATAATATTTACCATTTAAAAAAAAATTAAAAAATGAAAAATAGAAAATTCATTAATTCTCTGGTGATAATCTTTAACACCGTGGAACGTATGGTCCAGTTCATCTTAATGTCATATTGTGGACTGTTAGTCCAGATTCGAAATACATGCAGCGGTTCTTCTTTTTTCACTTCCAGCAGAATCTCCAAGCGGTCGACATTTGTTATTACAGATGCGTCCCGTGGTTCTACTCGCTCGCAACCGCCGCGAGACAAGCTCCTGCACTCAGCAACATTTGTCTCCGAATCGATAGCCTTTATGGCAGTCCATCTGTCGACAGGAAACTGAAGTGCTGAAGTGAGCAGCGAGAATCCTGCGTGTTTCACTTGTAGCTTCAAAAATCCCAGTACAACAGCTTTCGAAGGAAATGGTATAGACGGCAACTGTGTAGAAAGTTAAATCATTGTTCCGTGTGTTATCCTGACTACAAGGATCTCGTTGAAGGATTACAGAAGCTAAACCGCTTAGAGAAATTAA
>JARYHS010012073.1:0-43534 GCA_031002005.1 Vandiemenella viatica
GTCCCTGCACTTTCTCTGCCACTCCCACGCGATTGAAAAATACTAAATTCTTCAGACTAAAATCTACCACACACATTAGACAAGGCTGCTCTGCCTCTTGAACTTCCATGACGAGTTCTAATCGCATCATTGGTCACTCCTCCATAGCTCACTGACGTTTCTGCCAGTACACACATACATGCTGTTTAGACCACAGCTGTCCATACTTATTCTGCCCACCACATATTCAGTTTGTCCCTGCACTTTCTCTGCCACTCCCACGCGACTGAAGAATACTAAATTCTTCAGACTGAAATCTACCACACACATTAGACAAGGCTGCTCTGCCTCTTGAACTTCCATGACGAGTTCTAATCGCATCATTGGTCACTCCTCCATAGCTCACTGACTTTTCTGCCAGTACACACATACATGCTGTTTAGACCACAGCTGTCCATACTTATTCTGCCCATCACATGTTCAGTTTGTCCCTGCACTTTCTCTGCCACTCCCACGCGATTGTTGAATACTAACTTCTTCAGACTGAAATCTACCACACACATTAGACAAGGCTGCTCTGCCTCTTGAACTTCCATGGCGAGTTCTAATCGCATGATTGCCCACTACTGCACAGCTCACTTGCTTCTCTGCCTCCACCCACAAACATTACGGCCAGACCACAGCCGTCCACCTACTACGCGCATATGCTTACTAATGTTTACACTTGCATCCCTCCTACAGGGAGGTACAGGTGTCTCCTAGCATACCCCACATCGGATTGGATCACTTTTATTATTGATAACTTTATCCCTCACCGTCCCAAAAGGCATGCACTAAAAAGTGCGTTTAGCGCTCGTAACAGATTTAACCAAAGACCCGGATAGCCTCGCAACTTTCATACCGACTTCTAACCTTATACTTGGTTATAGAAGCACGGTGCGTCCAGGGATAATAGAAGCCTTCCCTCCACCCAGTGCGGCGAGGGTGGTTCTGACCCCGGGCCGGCTGCGGAGACATTCTTCCCTGGTCCTTGTTTACGCGTTGACGTCTCAGTTTACTTGCTGTGGCTTTCTTCTGAGGCAGGGCATGCCTGAGTTCGCTGCCAC
This sequence comes from Vandiemenella viatica, assembly GCA_031002005.1. Taxonomy (NCBI): domain Eukaryota; kingdom Metazoa; phylum Arthropoda; class Insecta; order Orthoptera; family Morabidae; genus Vandiemenella; species Vandiemenella viatica. Next base: position 1,086 of record JARYHS010012073.1, read on the forward strand.
CTGAAGGTGCCTGGAGCGCATGTTCCCACAGCCAGCGCGGGTGGTCCGATGGGGGCGCGCGTTTACCTGAACAGACATGACCATATTTGATTAAGCTGAAGCACACTGTCCGCGTTCATATGATTCATATTTTTATCTGCTTTCTTGAGGCAAAACACTGGTGTCGCTGAATAAAATAGCGTGCCCACTGTCGGAGGTATGTTGCGCTACAGCTGATCTGCTGAAGTTATTAAATTTAATCGTTCTGTGACGTCAGCAGATCGGCTGTGGCGCACCATTCCTCCGGCAGTGGGCGCGCTATTTTATTCAGTGACGCCAGTGTTTTGTCTAGTGAAAGAATACAGTGGGCTGTGTGAGTCGAACGCGGACAGTGGGCTGCAGCTTGACCAAATATGGTAATGTCTGTTCGGGAAAAACGCGACCCAATCGGACCGTCCGCGCTGCCTGTGAGAACATGCGTGACGTAATCGTGCACTTCAGACAGGTGGCAGCGTCTCCAGACACGACAGTCCCCTGAAGAGAGCCACAGCAAGGTGGCTGAGACGTTACGATTCAAACATTCGAAGCGACTGTACCCGGAGTACCATGAAAACTGTAAGGAACATGTCAGTCGGCAGAAAGTTGCGGGGCTGTTCGCGGTTGCCCTAGCAGGCGACATGCGTCTATAGACTGAATCAAACCTCTACTCGCACACCTGAGGAGACGGTGGGTATGTGTGTCAACGTTCAGTCATAATCCCTATACCCGTAAGAGTTTGTTCACCCTACACCTAAAACTGCACACGTTAGTGTTTCATGCACCACGTCGTTATGAAGCACACTCGCAGTAAGTCTCTCTGGTAGCTCCCCGCATGTCTCACACTGCTCCTCAAGCCGCCAGCGACGAACCCACGCGTCGCCGAGTGACGTTGCAGACGTCAGCGACCGCGGCACTTCTGGCCTGCTGCAAGGCGATTCTCAGTAGCTCGGACGACCTGACGCCAAACCGCGCGTGCTGAAAAGTCGATATAACCAGCACAAAGTTGGCAGTTAATATTAACTAAACAACAGATAGTAAAAAGAAATAAAGTTTCAACAGATATCGGGAGAAAAATTGCGATGTCAATGAATCCAAAAAGCTAAGATAATTTTAATCTAACAACAGGTCCGATTGCTGTTAGTTTAATTAATGTATGAGCCAGTTAACTAGGCTCGTGTTCGCCAGCTAGTGACAGGGCTGTCGCCTGTGCCTACCTCTGCTCTGCCAGACTCCACTTGCGGTCGCTCGCTGCCACCGAGCTGTGACTGCTTTCTCTGGCTGCTCAGCTCCGCAGGTCGCGCGGCAGTGCGGCTCATGCCCCGCAGTCTCTTCTCCCTCCGGCTCCCAACGGGATATTTCCCCTGTGCGGCACATCCACAGAAACATTAAGGTCCGATTCACCGCAGTTTATGAAAAAATAATCGTAATGAGTTGATAATAATTTCAATTCGAAATGTACTCTTATATGATATTTGATCAGCAGTATCAACGTTGCAATGTTCTATCTCTTAAAGTTTAGCAGTTCCATCATTACAGTAGCGCCAAAATCTGATGATGAATTCTTATAGAACCCGACGAATCAAATTGGAAATTAAGAGTAAAATATATCGATATCTCGCATGGTTTTCGAGATATAGAATGTCAAAAATCAGTTTTAGGTATAGTTCCTTGTAATTTTGGTGACGTTTCTTCTGATCCAGACTGTAATTCAACCTAACAACAACCACTAAGAAGAAAATAAGACATCTTTAGTGCATATCCACCATGTATACATAGCTGTTTTCGGTGGATGTTTTTTCTGGTCCAGGCCGGTTCTCTCACTAAACTCCTCACTATTGAAGTAAAATATCTCGAGAACTAAGCGAGATATCAGAAAATTTTATTCTTTACTTTCAATTTGTCGCGTCGAGTTACATAAGAATCCATCATTAAATTGCGGCGCAACGGTTATCGTATAATTCCCAGGTTTTTATGTTACTGCATCTTATCACTTACCTTCGTACAGCTTGGTGTAGAGCGTAGCTGAATCGACCCTCTTGACAAGCTGCAGGTCGTTCAGCATCGAACACATGCAGTAGCTGCTGTGATGGCGTGTTCTGTCTGTTGCCGACCAGGACGGGTGTTGCGTTAGCGGCTGTGCTTAGTCCGCCTCCGTCCCAGTCGGTGTCGCTGTTTCGTCTGCCGCTGCAGCAGCAGCGGCAGCGTCATCTGGCGCAGATTTCCTGCATTGCAGCTGCAGTTCCAGGGGGTTCCCTTTTCCTGTTGTCCTGTTGTGGGATTTTTGGACTAACTTCTGACTTAGTCTTTGAATTTGAAATTTCGTCTGGTTGGGCAAAGCCCGTCTGCCTTTCTTTAGCCAGGGTTACAAAAATATCTAAGTCTAATTTCTAAGTCTAACATCTAAATCTACTGTTTTTTGATTTTTGAACTTTTGTGATTTTTTAACTAAAACTAAGGGGGGGGGGGTTATATACATTGACGTATTTACATGGGAACCTAGATCTATGCATTTTAGCCTACCTAAGCTAATCGAGGGTTTTGACTTATGATGGCCTACTTAAATCTATTGGAGGTCATAAGATATATACAGGGCCTACATTTACGGTGTGGGGCCTATTTACAGCTAGTGGTGGACTTGGGGTTTTGGAGGAGTGGTCTAAAAAGTTTTAAACTGCCTCGTCAGTGTCAGCCTGGGTCGTTTGACCTGGCGCATTTCCTCTGACTCGTCGCCTATATCAGAAATTAAATTATGTTGGGATACAGAACATTTCTGGAAGAATAATTCTGATTTTGCCTTTATTGTGTCACCTAGGGGTGGAAAACAAAAAGATCTCCTGATTTCCCGGTTTCTGACGTACCTCGGAGCATCCGAGATGACGCGCAGCGCTCTGTTTTCCAGTGCTTGCAATTTGTTTACATGACAGTCGGCCGCCATGCTCCATATTTCCGAACCGTACAGGAACGTAGGCTGGATTATCGCACGGTAAAGGAGGAGTTTTGTCTCCGTGGACAGACCGTCGCCTCTCAGCAGGGGGTAGAGGCCGGCTAGTTTCGCTCTTGATCTGTTTTTTACTTCGGCTACGTGTTTACCCCACGTGAGCCTTCTGTCTAGTCGCAGCCCCAAGTATTTTACTTGGTCCACCCAGTCTAATTCCAGATCACTAATATGCAGCTTTATGTCTGGAATTTTAATTTTTGTGGAGAAGATGATAGGCTGGCATTTAGTCTCATTTATTTTGATGCGCCATCGGTTGCACCATTGCGTCATCTTGTCCAGGTGCCTTTGGACTTTTCCAATTGCATATTTTAAATTCCTGTTGCTCGCGTATATGTTTGTGTCGTCCGCGTACAGAGACATGTAACTCTCTGTTGTATGCGGTCCGTCGTTGGCGTAAATAAGAAAAAGTGGAGGCCCAATCCTACTTCCCTGTGGGACGCCAGCTTCTATGTCCTTGAGAGTACTATCTGCGTTGTCATGGTATACATAGAATTTCCTTTTGATTAGGTAGGAATGCAGTAGATGTATTAAATTGTCTGGCACATTGTATTTATGTAGCTTGAAGAGTAAGCCTACGTGCCACACTCGGTCAAAAGCTTTCTCTATGTCTATGAATATCGCAGCAGTACCACTTCCTGCCTGCTTTTCTTTACAGATGTGCTCCACAAACCTTGTACATTGTTGCACTGTGCTGTGCTCTTTTCTGAACCCGAATTGCTGCGGTATTATGATGTTGTTGGTCTCAAGTAATTTGTTCAGTCTGTCCAACATCACTCCTTCAAGCATTTTGCCCATGATAGGCAAAAGCGAGATGGGCCTATAGCTTTCTGGCATTGTCCTGTTTTTGTTTGCTTTTGGAATTGCTATAACTTTGGCTATTTTCCAGTCCTTTGGAAATTAGCTCAGGTTCAGACAGGCGTTGAAGGTCGAGGTTATAAATCTAATGGCTTGTTGAGGCAGATTTTTGACTTGGAGGGCGGAGATCTTGTCATACCCCGATGCCTTTTTGGATTTGAGGCCTCGTATGATAGACTCCACCTCCTCGTCATTTGTTTTTTGCACATAATTCTGCGGTCCGATGAGGATCAAGCGGTTTACTACACTCAGAACATGTTCCTTGTGAGATTCGCTTACATCGTCAGCTATTTCGTTCGGTTTGAAATGAGTTTCTAGCGTGTCCGCAAGGAGCTGAGCCTTCCCAGCTGGGTCGTACACAAACCCCTGCGGTCCACGTAGAGGCCGAATAGGTTCGGCTGTCTTGCTGACTGACTTCGCAAGTGCCCATATCTTTCTGTTGTTGTTTTGTACTGCTGCGAGTTTTCTTTGCCAGTCTTGATGTCGATGTATTTTCAGATTCTCCCTGATTTCATCTACTAGGTGGTTGACCATCCTTCTGTCAGCCGGGTCGCGCCATCGCTGCCACCTCTTGCGGATTCTATTTTTAAGCAGGATAAGATTTTTGATGTGATCTGGGATCGATGGTTTTCCACAGATCATAACTGCTTTTGTAGTTGCCTGCTTCATGCATTCTTGCATTACAGATGTGAGTTTGGCAACTGCTACGTCTACTTCATCAGTTGTCCCTAGAGTAGGTAGCTCCGCAAGGTGCAACGTGACATCATCCTTGTAGTGGTTCCAATTTGTCTGGAATCTATTGTAAGTCCTCTGTTGCTGGTGTTCTAGTAGTCTGACCGACAGAAGAATCGGATTGTGATCGGAACTAAGCTCGCATTGGGTTGATACTTCCCTCTGCCATCTTAGTCCTTTCACAACGAATACATCCAAGACATCCGGTTGATTCCTTGCCGTACTCGGGAAGTGGGTTGGTACGTCGGGCGCCAGCACTTCGACATTTCTGCCGGCGTGTAGCACCCTAAGTAGCCCCCTTCCATTCCGATTGGTAAGTCTACTATGCCAGATCTGGCTCTTGGCATTCAAGTCACCACCTAGTATTACTGTTTCATTCCTACCTAACAGCGCTTGCACATTTTCCTCCTTGAGCTCCTTGTGTGGTGGATTATAGACTGCGACTAGATGCCAAAGGTACCCCCGTTTACTATGATCTCGACGGCCGTGTGCTCCAGGTCACCTGTCTGTGCGTCAGGCAGGTCTCTGTGGACCAGCCTGTTTTTGATCAGGACAGCAGTGCCACCCCCCCTGCGTCTGTCTGTCAGTACGAGTCACAATGTAATTTCTCATCCTGAAGTTATTTCTGGATTGAGATGGGTTTCCCCTATTAGTGCAATGTCAATGTCTTTTTCGTTGAGGTAGTTTTAGTAGCTCTAGTTGCTTGTTAGAAATGCATTGGCATTCCATGCTAATATATTTAATGTCGATTTAGTCTGTCTCGCCATCGCTGAAGAATTCGCTGGCGGCTTGTACTAGGATGAGTCCCTTGGCTAGCATACTGTCGGCCTCACGAAATTTGGTGAGCACGGTTTTCACCGTGCTTATCATCTTTCGAAGGTCAAATTCCTTTAGAACAGAGACTATCTCAGCAAAGTCGGAGCCGAATCCTCAGCTTTGGTTTGTCTGTCTGGCTTGCTTTGGTCCTGGTTGCGGTCAGTCTTGTCGCGCTTTTCGTTATTGTCAGTCTGTTTCTTGGCAGCCACGATAGCTCGCAGGATGCTGGCCCAGACAATTAGAACACTTGGGTGGTTCATCTTTGTTTTAGTACCACGTCTTTGTTAGATGTTCCCCCGGAGCACTTGACGCAGCGTGGATTTATCCTGCAGTTTCTTTTGCCCATGACCAAATCTTTGGCACCTGTGGCATTGAGAGGGTCCCTCTGGTGTCTTATACACCTCTACTTTGACCCTTAGGTATAGGAATCTATCTAGGTCATAGATTTTTCTTCCTTCCTCTGTGTTTGTCCAAAGTTATCATATAAAGTGGCATGGGTACTCTCCCATTTGTTTCTTTGTCAAATCTGGTCAGTTGTGACACGCTCTTGCTGGGTAGTGTAGTCTTACCAGCTCGTCACGCATGACTGATGGGTCCATGTCGATAGGCAGCTGCCTCATTACTACCTTAAGAGGTTTCATTTGGTCATTGACGTCAAATGTATGAAACTGGGCTTTCTTTTCTTTAAAGTAAACCATTAGCGCGGAGTAGTCGATGTGGTTGTACACCTGGTACTTAATGCTAGAGGATTTGTAAGCTAGGTGCAGTGGACCCGTTAGCTTTTTTCCTCAGTTCTTCAGCTACTTTGAAGTAACCTGCAGTTTCATAAACAATTATCGGGGGTACCTTTGGTTCACGCGGTTGTTGGGGCCTTTGACTGTCATGTCCCGTGTTCTGGTGCAGCATCGTGAGGTCCTGTAGGGGCTCAAAACGATTCCCCGTGGGCACATTCGGCACGGAAACTATCTCCTCAGCTTCCATGTCGAGCGAACCCACATCTCCAGAGCGCTGACGCTTGAGGCGGGAGGCTGGGGCTGTTGGGAGGACATGGCCTCGGAAGCCCTTGCGGACTCCGTGGCGGTCTGGGTTATAGAATCACTTGTTTGAAATGGCTTTTCCTGTCCTACACTTAACCTACACAAACTAATGACAGGGGATTTGCACTGGCCCTTAGTTGTCACCGTTGGGTATCCCAGGACAATGCAACCCTACACCTCTCACTCGGGGGTTCCACCCAGGGGGTGGGCCCGGTATACCGAACGCGGCCTACGCTCCCTCTTAAGTAGCCACAGAGCCGCCTCCGAAGTGCGCGAGAACTGCTCCGATGGATACCCTACAGACCACGTCGCGTGTATGAAATTACTTCCGCGCAACATCGCTCCTATTCAGCAACAAAGCAAAAGTAGATATCGATAGCCAAATACTTCTTGGTTATGGTTTTTTACTACATTTACTGACCGCTCGTCATACCTTGCTCCATTCCATCAGCGACAGTTTGCATACTAATCAACAGATGGCAGCACCAACGTTTGCTACCAGAGACAATATTCTGCTGCGATAACATCTGCTGGCACATTTGCGCTATATATCTTACTTAGTCCACAAGCACAGAACGACTTTATCTGTGACAAAATACATACTGAAATTCCGTCCATAAGCATTATTATATTTATTCCCGCCTACTATCCACAAAAATTCATCTGCCACTACCAGCACAGTAACATCTTTAATTTTAACCTCTAGCTCAGATTCCACTATCGCTGTTTCTTCTTGTGCATTTGTTAACAGTTTTCTCTCAAAACCTGGAGTGCTTTCCTGCGGACGTACATTCTTCAAGTGTAATCTTAAAAGACAACACACAAAGCCTAACGATAAAAGAGAGAGAGAAAAAAGCAATTTAATCTAACTTCAATGCGAACTAAGATAGGTTATTTTCGAAGTGCTACCTCACAATACCAGTTCCAAACGTCCTCTCCCCTTTTCGTTCATTCCGGTGATGTGACAATTACAGTCAACATTTCTGCTCTTTCAAATTTATCCGTGTTTTAGGACTATTTATATTAAGGTCAGTTCCAAAAATAACAACGTTCTGATCTACACCGCAAAACTTAGCAACAAGAAAGTCTGGTACAGAGGCAAAATAAAGTTATCAGTAACGCCCTCCGCAGATAATAATGCTTAAATTGCGATGGAGTTCACGCTCCCGTGGCAATTTCCCTCCACACCCATCCTCCCCCTTTCCTGCACCCGCCTACATTTGCCCTCTGCAAATTTTAGCTTTAAATTCTTTCAACGTTTCTGGTAAATTATTCATGATTTCTCTTGGTAACTTATTCCAATCCCTCACACCCTTACCCAAAAAAAATAAAATCTTCCTACACCCTTCTTGTGCCTGAAATTGAGTGCCAGCTTGTGGCCATGGTCATCTTTTCCTTTCCATGCATTACTTTTAATTCTCACACTAATATCTCTCCATGCCTCAAAAACAAACATGCTGGCGATGCTTCAACCTAACCAATATACAATAAACTGTACCTTGTTCCAAATGCTAATGCTTCCGAATTTTCGTATCTCATACTACATGTATGTTGAATTCACACTGAAACTATAAACACAAGTGACAAATTTACAAGCATTGTACATTACCGATGTAATTAGTTAATGCAATTTTCTCGTGGAATTTGTAAATAATAAAACAAAGCCTGTTTCGTTTCTTTGTGTTGGTTGTAATTTAGCACAATTTTCTGCTGGTCAATTTTCTTGGGAGGTTTATTCTGGTCATATCTGTATATCAATGAACAATTAAGCATAACTGCAAGGTATTTGAAAATTTCATGGGTCCTAGGATGCTTCCTCTCCATGTGATATTAAGCAGTTGTTTAGTCTCTTTTAAATGAAAGTGGAAAAACACACGCTTGGGATCATGTGGGATCCTGTTTTAGTGATTACAACAGTAATGTCTGACTGAAGACACAAGTGCACTAAATGGTATGGAATTCTGTATGGAAAATCCAATGCTACATCACCAGCAAATTGAACATATTTTGATACATAATAGCACTGACGCCCTGAGGCAGATTTTTCTTTTTGAGCTCACAGTCTTCTCCTTTACCAATCCAATGTGACAAAGAACCTTCTGTTTTGTTAAATACACCCCTGCACCCACATTACATTGTAATCTCCAGTTAGTCTACGAGTTGTGGTGGCAGTTGGCTTGATTACATGTGATACTGTCACCTGTAAACTACAAGTTGTAATTTGGCCATTCTTGATATCCGCAATGACCAGTAGGAAATGCCCCATGAAAGATTTAGATAAGGCTAGTTTGACACTGTTTTCTGAGTGTTTAATGGTTACGCTCTTAAACGCTTGGAAAAAGTGGCACAGAATTTTTCAGTGTGATTCAGAATGTTTTTGTGCCTCAAGGAGAGAAAAATTCGTTGGACAAGATTTTTTGTGACAAGTAACTGTTTTGTCCTTCCAAACAAACAATGTGCAGCTCTGCCACATTAATGAGGTGCTCTGGCAGTTCAATAAACAATAGTCTTTTGCAGAAATTCTGTAATCAGTCCACTGGGGCAACATGGCTGGCTCAGATCTAAGATAGAAAATTTTCTGACAGGCCTCAGGTGGATGAAATCTGTAACTGCCAATTATACCAAGAATAAATGTGTGATTAAAGTTGTACATGAAGGATTAAAATAATTTCATTAAATATGGTAAAACATTTAACCACAAATATGCTAATATATCTTCATTTTGGATGATATTGTCTAAAATTAGTAAAGTTCAGTCTAGTAGAAGGGGATACGTATTTTATAGGAGGTTCAGGCACTGTCTACAGTGTAAATACTTAATTGTCCTTTTACGATATGCTGCATTCACACTAAAATTATAAACATTTGTGCATAACTGATGTAATTACTCAATTCACTTTTCTAGAGTCATTTTGAAACAATAAAACTTCCTGTTGTCTGTATAAACAATGTTTGCAGCAGAATGTTACATACTCTGATGATTGTTAATATATTCAACCTGTCAGACTCTACTAATATTATTGCCTTTTCCACACTCACCATCCGTAAACATTACAATCAGTGAAACACCCGATACTCTATAGTGAAAGCTTAAGCCAGAATAAGCATATACACTTCCACCAAATTTCTTTATTTATACGGACATTTACAATATAACCAATTGAACACATTCACAAAAAGTAATAATGGAATAAATTACTAGTTTAAAACATAACGCCAATGCAAATCTTTTCCATTTAGTTTACTGTTGTGTCGTAAGCATTTCACCTACCGTCGAGGCATCATCAGCGACAAATCTGCATTAAAGTTGTATATGCAGCTTTACATACATATTAAATTATATTATTACCCGATTGTGAACATGAATTATGTTTTATTTTTTACTTTTACATACTATTTACATTGGTTAGTTCTGGTTTGTAGGTGTACATTTCTGCTTTTCACCCAAAGCATGTTCTGATTGCATTACAATAGTTACAATTTTTGCAAACTGGTAAATTCAAATACTGCAATGTTTCGCCATTTAATTGTCTGTTGTGGCTATCTCGTTTGTTTATGTCGTGGCTTGTGCTGACAGCACCAGTTTTGAATGTGCTTGAATGAGTCTGTTTTATAGTTATGTGTGACGTATGTGTGTGCGTCTGTATATTTTTGCGTTTGTTTTGTCTGTTGAGTTTGTGTATACTAACTTAAGTAATGTTTGATTAGTGAGGTTTACCTGTGCATTCCACGTCCGTTTACTTTATGTTTTGCTTTCAGAATATACAAGTTTCTGTATAGTGATTGTATTTTGCCTCTTGTTGGTGATAGTGTAAATAAGTGTATCGCTGGTTATGACTGTAGGTGAATGGTCATTTTCCATGAGGTGTCCGGCGAATGTGGATTGGTTACGGTTTCTTTAGTGCTCTCATGTGTTCTTTATATCTGATTTGGAACTGTCGTCAGGTCTGCTTTGTGTATACTGCCTTTAACATTTTCAACATGTGAGAAGGTGAATTGTCGTATTTTTTTGTGCCCGATTGGATTTTTATTTGCGTTTGAGCAGAGTTGTCAATTTGTAATGCAATGTTGATGCCTTGTTTTTGAAAATGTTTGTGACTAGGTGTGTATATGTTAAAATATGTCATTGAATACCATTTCCTCATATTTTCATTGTCAGGTGGCATCTGTGTGGCTGAAGTTGGGTTGTGTTATTTATTGTTTGTTCTTTTTAAATTTGGTTCATGATTATTCTGTATAGTGCAGTTCATGCCCATTATTGTTGGCATTTCATTTATTGCATTGAGTTCTATTTGGTAGTTTTTCTTGTTTTGTGGGATTCAGTTTAGCATGAAATGTATTGCAGCATATTTGTTATTATGTGGGTGGTTTGATGTGGAATGTATTAATAGGTCTGTTGCTGTAGGTTTCCTGTATATCTGGAACGACAGTTTATTTGCGTGCTTTGTAATGGTGGGACCCAGAGAATTCAGTTTTCTGTTGTTTTCCTTTTCAATTGTAATTGTGATTATGTTGTCTATAGCAGAAAAAGGCTGGAAAGAGTGTCATTACTACAAATCTGTACTAGACATATTTGTTTAATTCTTCATTTGAAGCTAGGGAAGTCAAGGATTGGAATAAGTTACCAAGAAGGTGTGAAGACAGAAATATTTTTAAAGGAAAAAGCTGTATGTATCATAAACAGTTTGATACAGAAATTGCCACAGGGACATAGTTTTTTTCTGTCATCAGTGTTGCCTGGTTTGAAGCAATCCTCCATCTTTTCCTGCCTTGCACTAACCTCTTACTCTCAACATACCCCTTACATCCTACATCTTTAACTATATACTTCACGTATTCTCTGTCTTCACCTACAGTTAATTCTTATCCTGAACTGTACCCTCCACTAACAGATTAACCATTCTCACGTCTCTTAAAATTTGACCCAGTATCCTGGATCTTATATCTGCAAGTCTCTTTCGCAACCTTCCTTCTTTAGCCATCATTTCCAAAACACGTACATTTTGCACATTATCTCTTCATCTAATTTTCAGAATTCTTCTGCAGTTCCATATTGCAAATGCTTCAATTTTCCTTAACCTTGTCCAACATCCACACTAACAGATGTATGTATCTCATGATGCTACTTTTATTACAACCACTTCATTCTTACATACATAAAAAGCTATTTTTCTATCACTATATTTTAGACTAAACTTCATTAAAATTTTGAAAATTTTGCCACACCTAACATTGTCAAAAGCTTTTTCTAAATCGAAGAACGCCAAAAAGAATATCTCTGTTATTCTTGGTCCGCCCATCAAGTATTTATCTATGCCAGAATTGCTTCTTTTGTACCACACTCATTGACTCCCTTGTAATTAATCACAATAATAATGTGCCAATCATTCTCATGTATGACACTCTGCATTTTACAAATACAAACACTTCTTTACTCAATCTTTATTCAGTGTAGATTTTTGTTTCTTTTTTAAAATAATAATATTAAAACTGGCTTTACTATTAGAAAAGATATATTGCTTCAGGAAATAGAAATCATTTCACTGCACTTATTTTCAAATAACTCTTCCCTATTTCTGGCTCCATGTATGTTTGTCATGTTTTACTTCACCAACACTGCAGCTATTCCAAATGCAGCTGTCTCATCCATACAGTCCTGAGGTCTGGTCCATCTTACTCCTATGTGTCACCGATTTAAAAACATGAAATACAAATGCAAATGCAAATTATTACTACTGCCTATCAGACTTGCTTTCATTCACCATTATGGTGACATTGTCATCACCTGACTGTAATTAGATTTACACCATCTATAGAAATCCCCACTGGAAAATTAATGGTTCTATTATGATCCCCCCATACCAGATCTTTAACTGCTCATCCTCAAAATATTTACTAAAATTTGGGGATAAATAGGTTAACACTGGCTTTTCCGCGATATGAGCATAGGACAGCATTGTTCCTACAATAACCAATTACGTCAAAGAGAGCAAGTTTCATTTAAGGATTATTACTCGTTTCTGATGGTCTTGCATTAGGTGTTGGTAACATAAGTGCAGTGATGCACACAGCAATAAAAACTTTCAGGTTTTATTTCATGTATTTTGTTTTGTGCATGTAGGTCAGTGGCATAGTGTAGCATCCAGCCTACAGTAACTTTATTACTCATTTTACTTTTAAATATTAAGGGCAATGTCAGTATGTAATTCAGTTTTAATAGTTCACTCCCAGTTTCATAAATGTGTTTCCGTAGGAATTGAAAGTTTTGTTTTTTATTTATTATGTTAGAATGTTACAGTAAACTATGCCCCAGATGTTAATAATACACACATAAGTAAGAAATTATGCCCACATCAGCTAGTTGTCTGCAACTTTATTTTTGTCAATTTACTGGTTTTCATGTTGAAAAAGGTTGAGAAACGCTGGTCTAGGGCATTTGCTGCTTGGCAGTAGTGAGACTCTTGTAAAACTTTCTTCAGAGAAATGCCATCAAAATATGCAAAATGCTCACTACTAACAAATTTAATACTCGAATATTTCTGTGTTCTTATATTTCCTACACTCTTGATTAAATGCAAAGTGTGCAGCTATTGTTTCAATGGCATTGCTGACACAGGCAAAGGTACCGGTTGTAGATCACACTTATTTAGATGTCCTCTATGTGTCAATGATGTAAGCTCCCACTAACATTACTTTTGCAGTGCTGGCAATCCCTTCCACTCTCAACTGATACTTAACCAGTACAGAGCAAATAATGAGCTTTCACTTTCCACCATTTGGTTCTAAAATCTGCAACAGAATATTAACGTCTACTTTCCCCCTTTAAAGATTTCTCACTTCTATGTTCAATTCAATTATAAAAGCAAACCACTCGGAAAGCACACTCCCCATCCCACTTCCCTAGGAAAGTGGTGAACGGTCATCGATTGCGACAAGAATCCGTCAGAATTCTCACCGCACGCCTCACGCTCTGAGGAAGTGCTACCTCTCATCATCGTGGTTGCATCTACTCCAGTGTTGAACTAGAGAGAATTGAAGACATACTACAGAAATGATCCTGTGAAGTATGATCTTGATTATTATCGCTTGCAAACCTTCTTAAATCTAGTAACGTCGGTACCAAAGTCCTTTGAGACGAGGAAATAAATTTTTACTATATCGTCAAAAAACTAGGCCCCACTCTACCATCTCTACCTCAGGTACTTTTATTGGACAAGTTACATCAATTGCAGCGGCACAAAATGCACAGAAGCCACTCGAAAGATATTAACATTCAAATTATGGTCTACCGTAAGAAACGACCCGTCGTGCCGCCTGGCGACCAAACAAGGGAACAGACACTTGGTTTAGTCACTAACTCTCCCACAAGACGGAAGCACTTTCACAGTTTTCCTGTGACGGATCAAAAAACAAAGACGGAGCACACTAAATACAAACACTCCTGAAGTCGCACAAAATATCTTCCTACCTCCTCAATAACTTTTAACGCACTTCCACTATACATACATTATCACTACACGCAAATGTTTTAAAACAGACAGTCTATGGTTGGTTCTTTATTGGCCCAACAATAGCCGGGCACTACAAAAATTTGGTTATAGACTCATTTAATGTTCCCCTCCACGGAAATCTTTAGTAAAAGGCGAAAGATTTATGCGATTTGAAGGGAAACCAGAGTAACAGCAAAACCTTTTTTCGCACCATATATCCACTCACGACACAGAAAACTCGTATGAGTTGCGCCGCCAACGTAACATAGTCAAAGCAATCTGTGCTACCTCATTCGCCTAAAATGACGCACATAAATTTTCACCGCTACTTACTACGAGCAAAGCTCGACACGGTGACACCACTGTACAGTTGACAGTTTATTGCAGCTGAAACTCATTTCTAGTTTCAATAATTGGCAGCTTCATCGACAGAGAGCAGCACGAGTTACAACTAAGACAAGTTTCCCTCTTTACCAACAGAGAGTACCACTGACGTCCACGCGAAAAACTTTCAATGCAGCTGGCTAGATAAGAGAGACAAATAGGAATATTATGGAATTCAGAACTACATAATAACTTCCGATTCAAAGTGCTTATATTCGGATCGTCTAACGCATTGCAGTCGGAAAAACCCAATCTACCAAACAAGCTAATATTATTACACAATAGAGAAAATCCCATACAACCCTTTCATACTGAAATACGCAGAACACCTCCAATCTGCAGAAAACAAAGACCTGTGCTACGGAACAGATGTTTACCTCACTTTCATCAACGCTCCGCATGCCTAACGTCGTAAAATACAGACATCCTGTGAAACTCTTTATCACATATACACACGGGGACCAGTCAGCAACGCTGATCCACCCCATATTTGGATTTCATTAGACCGGGACAGCGCGAACGCAGTCCCGACTACCAAAAATTATGCGCCCGAGTTATCCACATTAGGGATAATCGCAGGGGTCAGCCCAACCGAAGTGCAATGGAAGAGCCTCACCCTGGAGGAACCGCCTTCATGATCACGGTAACCCCTACGCCAGGTAAGTATACCGAACGCGGCCTACGCTCCCTCTTAAGTAGCCACAGAGCCGCCTCCGAAGTGCGCGAGAACTGCTCCGATGGATACCCTACAGACCACGTCGCGTGTATGAAATTACTTCCGCGCAACATCGCTCCTATTCAGCAACAAAGCAAAAGTAGATATCGATAGCCAAATACTTCTTGGTTATGGTTTTTACTACATTTACTGACCGCTCGTCATACCTTGCTCCATTCCATCAGCCGACAGTTTGCATACTAATCAACAGATGGCAGCACCAACGTTTGCTACCAGAGACAATATTCTGCTGCGATAACATCTGCTGGCACATTTGCGCTATATATCTTACTTAGTCCACAAGCACAGAACGACTTTACCTGTGACAAAATACATACTGAAATTCCGTCCATAAGCATTATTATATTTATTCCCGCCTACTATCCACAAAAATTCATCTGCCACTACCAGCACAGTAACATCTTTAATTTTAACCTCTAGCTCAGATTCCACTATCGCTGTTTCTTCTTGTGCATTTGTTAACAGTTTTCTCTCAAAACCTGGAGTGCTTTCCTGCAGACGTACATTCTTCAAGTGTAATCTTAAAAGACAACACACAAAGCCTAACGATAAAAGAGAGAGAGAAAAAAAGCAATTTAATCTAACTTCAATGCGAACTAAGATAGGTTATTTTCGAAGTGCTACCTCACAATACAGTTCCAAACGTCCTCTCCCTTTTTCGTTCATTCCGGTGATGTGACAATTACAGTCAACATTTCTGCTCTTTCAAATTTATCCGTGTTTTAGGACTATTTATATTAAGGTCAGTTCCAAAAATAACAACGTTCTGATCTACACCGCAAAACTTAGCAACAAGAAAGTCTGGTACAGAGGCAAAATAAAGTTATCAGTAACGCCCTCCGCAGATAATAATGCTTAAATTGCGATGGAGTGCACGCTCCCGTGGCAATTTCCCTCCACACCCATCCTCCCCCTTTCCTGCACCCGCCTACATTTGCCCTCTGCAAATTTTAGCTTTAAATTCTTTCAACGTTTCTGGTAAATTATTCATGATTTCTCTTGGTAACTTATTCCAATCCCTCACACCCTTACCCAAAAAAAATAAAATCTTCCTACACCCTTCTTGTGCCTGAAATTGAGTGCCAGCTTGTGGCCATGGTCATCTTTTCCTTTCCATGCATTACTTTTAATTCTCACACTAATATCTCTCCATGCCTCAAAAACAAACATGCTGGCGATGCTTCAACCTAACCAATATACAATAAACTGTACCTTGTTCCAAATGCTAATGCTTCCGAATTTTCGTATCTCATACTACATGTATGTTGAATTCACACTGAAACTATAAACACAAGTGACAAATTTACAAGCATTGTACATTACCGATGTAATTAGTTAATGCAATTTTCTCGTGGAATTTGTAAATAATAAAACAAAGCCTGTTTCGTTTCTTTGTGTTGGTTGTAATTTAGCACAATTTTCTGCTGGTCAATTTTCTTGGGAGGTTTATTCTGGTCATATCTGTATATCAATGAACAATTAAGCATAACTGCAAGGTATTTGAAAATTTCATGGGTCCTAGGATGCTTCCTCTCCATGTGATATTAAGCAGTTGTTTAGCCTCTTTTAAATGAAAGTGGAAAAACACACGCTTGGGATCATGTGGGATCCTGTTTTAGTGATTACAACAGTAATGTCTGACTGAAGACACAAGTGCACTAAATGGTATGGAATTCTGTATGGAAAATCCAATGCTACATCACCAGCAAATTGAACATATTTTGATACATAATAGCACTGACGCCCTGAGGCAGATTTTTCTTTTTGAGCTCACAGTCTTCTCCTTTACCAATCCAATGTGACAAAGAACCTTCTGTTTTGTTAAATACACCCCTGCACCCACATTACATTGTAATCTCCAGTTAGTCTACGAGTTGTGGTGGCAGTTGGCTTGATTACATGTGATACTGTCACCTGTAAACTACAAGTTGTAATTTGGCCATTCTTGATATCCGCAATGACCAGTAGGAAATGCCCCATGAAAGATTTAGATAAGGCTAGTTTGACACTGTTTTCTGAGTGTTTAATGGTTACGCTCTTAAACGCTTGGAAAAAGTGGCACAGAATTTTTCAGTGTGATTCAGAATGTTTTTGTGCCTCAAGGAGAGAAAAATTCGTTGGACAAGATTTTTTGTGACAAGTAACTGTTTTGTCCTTCCAAACAAACAATGTGCAGCTCTGCCACATTAATGAGGTGCTCTGGCAGTTCAATAAACAATAGTCTTTTGCAGAAATTCTGTAATCAGTCCACTGGGGCAACATGGCTGGCTCAGATCTAAGATAGAAAATTTTCTGACAGGCCTCAGGTGGATGAAATCTGTAACTGCCAATTATACCAAGAATAAATGTGTGATTAAAGTTGTACATGAAGGATTAAAATAATTTCATTAAATATGGTAAAACATTTAACCACAAATATGCTAATATATCTTCATTTTGGATGATATTGTCTAAAATTAGTAAAGTTCAGTCTAGTAGAAGGGGATACGTATTTTATAGGAGGTTCAGGCACTGTCTACAGTGTAAATACTTAATTGTCCTTTTACGATATGCTGCATTCACACTAAAATTATAAACATTTGTGCATAACTGATGTAATTACTCAATTCACTTTTCTAGAGTCATTTTGAAACAATAAAACTTCCTGTTGTCTGTATAAACAATGTTTGCAGCAGAATGTTACATACTCTGATGATTGTTAATATATTCAACCTGTCAGACTCTACTAATATTATTGCCTTTTCCACACTCACCATCCGTAAACATTACAATCAGTGAAACACCCGATACTCTATAGTGAAAGCTTAAGCCAGAATAAGCATATACACTTCCACCAAATTTCTTTATTTATACGGACATTTACAATATAACCAATTGAACACATTCACAAAAAGTAATAATGGAATAAATTACTAGTTTAAAACATAACGCCAATGCAAATCTTTTCCATTTAGTTTACTGTTGTGTCGTAAGCATTTCACCTACCGTCGAGGCATCATCAGCGACAAATCTGCATTAAAGTTGTATATGCAGCTTTACATACATATTAAATTATATTATTACCCGATTGTGAACATGAATTATGTTTTATTTTTTACTTTTACATACTATTTACATTGGTTAGTTCTGGTTTGTAGGTGTACATTTCTGCTTTTCACCCAAAGCATGTTCTGATTGCATTACAATAGTTACAATTTTTGCAAACTGGTAAATTCAAATACTGCAATGTTTCGCCATTTAATTGTCTGTTGTGGCTATCTCGTTTGTTTATGTCGTGGCTTGTGCTGACAGCACCAGTTTTGAATGTGCTTGAATGAGTCTGTTTTATAGTTATGTGTGACGTATGTGTGTGCGTCTGTATATTTTTGCGTTTGTTTTGTCTGTTGAGTTTGTGTATACTAACTTAAGTAATGTTTGATTAGTGAGGTTTACCTGTGCATTCCACGTCCGTTTACTTTATGTTTTGCTTTCAGAATATACAAGTTTCTGTATAGTGATTGTATTTTGCCTCTTGTTGGTGATAGTGTAAATAAGTGTATCGCTGGTTATGACTGTAGGTGAATGGTCATTTTCCATGAGGTGTCCGGCGAATGTGGATTGGTTACGGTTTCTTTAGTGCTCTCATGTGTTCTTTATATCTGATTTGGAACTGTCGTCAGGTCTGCTTTGTGTATACTGCCTTTAACATTTTCAACATGTGAGAAGGTGAATTGTCGTATTTTTTTTGTGCCCGATTGGATTTTTATTTGCGTTTGAGCAGAGTTGTCAATTTGTAATGCAATGTTGATGCCTTGTTTTTGAAAATGTTTGTGACTAGGTGTGTATATGTTAAAATATGTCATTGAATACCATTTCCTCATATTTTCATTGTCAGGTGGCATCTGTGTGGCTGAAGTTGGGTTGTGTTATTTATTGTTTGTTCTTTTTAAATTTGGTTCATGATTATTCTGTATAGTGCAGTTCATGCCCATTATTGTTGGCATTTCATTTATTGCATTGAGTTCTATTTGGTAGTTTTTCTTGTTTTGTGGGATTCAGTTTAGCATGAAATGTATTGCAGCATATTTGTTATTATGTGGGTGGTTTGATGTGGAATGTATTAATAGGTCTGTTGCTGTAGGTTTCCTGTATATCTGGAACGACAGTTTATTTGCGTGCTTTGTAATGGTGGGACCCAGAGAATTCAGTTTTCTGTTGTTTTCCTTTTCAATTGTAATTGTGATTATGTTGTCTATAGCAGAAAAAGGCTGGAAAGAGTGTCATTACTACAAATCTGTACTAGACATATTTGTTTAATTCTTCATTTGAAGCTAGGGAAGTCAAGGATTGGAATAAGTTACCAAGAAGGTGTGAAGACAGAAATATTTTTAAAGGAAAAAGCTGTATGTATCATAAACAGTTTGATACAGAAATTGCCACAGGGACATAGTTTTTTTCTGTCATCAGTGTTGCCTGGTTTGAAGCAATCCTCCATCTTTTCCTGCCTTGCACTAACCTCTTACTCTCAACATACCCCTTACATCCTACATCTTTAACTATATACTTCACGTATTCTCTGTCTTCACCTACAGTTAATTCTTATCCTGAACTGTTCCCTCCACTAACAGATTAACCATTCTCACGTCTCTTAAAATTTGACCCAGTATCCTGGATCTTATATCTGCAAGTCTCTTTCGCAACCTTCCTTCTTTAGCCATCATTTCCAAACACGTACATTTTGCACATTATCTCTTCATCTAATTTTCAGAATTCTTCTGCAGTTCCATATTGCAAATGCTTCAATTTTCCTTAACCTTGTCCAACATCCACACTAACAGATGTATGTATCTCATGATGCTACTTTTATTACAACCACTTCATTCTTACATACATAAAAAGCTATTTTTCTATCACTATATTTTAGACTAAACTTCATTAAAATTTTGAAAATTTTGCCACACCTAACATTGTCAAAAGCTTTTTCTAAATCGAAGAACGCCAAAAAGAATATCTCTGTTATTCTTGGTCCGCCCATCAAGTATTTATCTATGCCAGAATTGCTTCTTTTGTACCACACTCATTGACTCCCTTGTAATTAATCACAATAATAATGTGCCAATCATTCTCATGTATGACACTCTGCATTTTACAAATACAAACACTTCTTTACTCAATCTTTATTCAGTGTAGATTTTTGTTTCTTTTTTAAAATAATAATATTAAACTGGCTTTACTATTAGAAAAGATATATTGCTTCAGGAAATAGAAATCATTTCACTGCACTTATTTTCAAATAACTCTTCCCTATTTCTGGCTCCATGTATGTTTGTCATGTTTTACTTCACCAACACTGCAGCTATTCCAAATGCAGCTGTCTCATCCATACAGTCCTGAGGTCTGGTCCATCTTACTCCTATGTGTCACCGATTTAAAAACATGAAATACAAATGCAAATGCAAATTATTACTACTGCCTATCAGACTTGCTTTCATTCACCATTATGGTGACATTGTCATCACCTGACTGTAATTAGATTTACACCATCTATAGAAATCCCCACTGGAAAATTAATGGTTCTATTATGATCCCCCCATACCAGATCTTTAACTGCTCATCCTCAAAATATTTACTAAAATTTGGGGATAAATAGGTTAACACTGGCTTTTCCGCGATATGAGCATAGGACAGCATTGTTCCTACAATAACCAATTACGTCAAAGAGAGCAAGTTTCATTTAAGGATTATTACTCGTTTCTGATGGTCTTGCATTAGGTGTTGGTAACATAAGTGCAGTGATGCACACAGCAATAAAAACTTTCAGGTTTTATTTCATGTATTTTGTTTTGTGCATGTAGGTCAGTGGCATAGTGTAGCATCCAGCCTACAGTAACTTTATTACTCATTTTACTTTTAAATATTAAGGGCAATGTCAGTATGTAATTCAGTTTTAATAGTTCACTCCCAGTTTCATAAATGTGTTTCCGTAGGAATTGAAAGTTTTGTTTTTTATTTATTATGTTAGAATGTTACAGTAAACTATGCCCCAGATGTTAATAATACACACATAAGTAAGAAATTATGCCCACATCAGCTAGTTGTCTGCAACTTTATTTTTGTCAATTTACTGGTTTTCATGTTGAAAAAGGTTGAGAAACGCTGGTCTAGGGCATTTGCTGCTTGGCAGTAGTGAGACTCTTGTAAAACTTTCTTCAGAGAAATGCCATCAAAATATGCAAAATGCTCACTACTAACAAATTTAATACTCGAATATTTCTGTGTTCTTATATTTCCTACACTCTTGATTAAATGCAAAGTGTGCAGCTATTGTTTCAATGGCATTGCTGACACAGGCAAAGGTACCGGTTGTAGATCACACTTATTTAGATGTCCTCTATGTGTCAATGATGTAAGCTCCCACTAACATTACTTTTGCAGTGCTGGCAATCCCTTCCACTCTCAACTGATACTTAACCAGTACAGAGCAAATAATGAGCTTTCACTTTCCACCATTTGGTTCTAAAATCTGCAACAGAATATTAACGTCTACTTTCCCCCTTTAAAGATTTCTCACTTCTATGTTCAATTCAATTATAAAAGCAAACCACTCGGAAAGCACACTCCCCATCCCACTTCCCTAGGAAAGTGGTGAACGGTCATCGATTGCGACAAGAATCCGTCAGAATTCTCACCGCACGCCTCACGCTCTGAGGAAGTGCTACCTCTCATCATCGTGGTTGCATCTACTCCAGTGTTGAACTAGAGAGAATTGAAGACATACTACAGAAATGATCCTGTGAAGTATGATCTTGATTATTATCGCTTGCAAACCTTCTTAAATCTAGTAACGTCGGTACCAAAGTCCTTTGAGACGAGGAAATAAATTTTTACTATATCGTCAAAAAACTAGGCCCCACTCTACCATCTCTACCTCAGGTACTTTTATTGGACAAGTTACATCAATTGCAGCGGCACAAAATGCACAGAAGCCACTCGAAAGATATTAACATTCAAATTATGGTCTACCGTAAGAAACGACCCGTCGTGCCGCCTGGCGACCAAACAAGGGAACAGACACTTGGTTTAGTCACTAACTCTCCCACAAGACGGAAGCACTTTCACAGTTTTCCTGTGACGGATCAAAAAACAAAGACGGAGCACACTAAATACAAACACTCCTGAAGTCGCACAAAATATCTTCCTACCTCCTCAATAACTTTTAAACGCACTTCCACTATACATACATTACCCAAGCAGCGTATCACTACACGCAAATGTTTTAAAACAGACAGTCTATGGTTGGTTCTTTATTGGCCCAACAATAGCCGGGCACTACAAAAATTTGGTTATAGACTCATTTAATGTTCCCCTCCACGGAAATCTTTAGTAAAAGGCGAAAGATTTATGCGATTTGAAGGGAAACCAGAGTAACAGCAAAACCTTTTTTCGCACCATATATCCACTCACGACACAGAAAACTCGTATGAGTTGCGCCGCCAACGTAACATAGTCAAAGCAATCTGTGCTACCTCATTCGCCTAAAATGACGCACATAAATTTTCACCGCTACTTACTACGAGCAAAGCTCGACACGGTGACACCACTGTACAGTTGACAGTTTATTGCAGCTGAAACTCATTTCTAGTTTCAATAATTGGCAGCTTCATCGACAGAGAGCAGCACGAGTTACAACTAAGACAAGTTTCCCTCTTTACCAACAGAGAGTACCACTGACGTCCACGCGAAAAACTTTCAATGCAGCTGGCTAGATAAGAGAGACAAATAGGAATATTATGGAATTCAGAACTACATAATAACTTCCGATTCAAAGTGCTTATATTCGGATCGTCTAACGCATTGCAGTCGGAAAAACCCAATCTACCAAACAAGCTAATATTATTACACAATAGAGAAAATCCCATACAACCCTTTCATACTGAAATACGCAGAACACCTCCAATCTGCAAAGAAAACAAAGACCTGTGCTACGGAACAGATGTTTACCTCACTTTCATCAACGCTCCGCATGCCTAACGTCGTAAAATACAGACATCCTGTGAAACTCTTTATCACATATACACACGGGGACCAGTCAGCAACGCTGATCCACCCCATATTTGGATTTCATTAGACCGGGACAGCGCGAACGCAGTCCCGACTACCAAAAATTATGCGCCCGAGTTATCCACATTAGGGATAATCGCAGGGGTCAGCCCAACCGAAGTGCAATGGAAGAGCCTCACCCTGGAGGAACCGCCTTCATGATCACGGTAACCCCTACGCCAGGTAAGTATACCGAACGCGGCCTACGCTCCCTCTTAAGTAGCCACAGAGCCGCCTCCGAAGTGCGCGAGAACTGCTCCGATGGATACCCTACAGACCACGTCGCGTGTATGAAATTACTTCCGCGCAACATCGCTCCTATTCAGCAACAAAGCAAAAGTAGATATCGATAGCCAAATACTTCTTGGTTATGGTTTTTACTACATTTACTGACCGCTCGTCATACCTTGCTCCATTCCATCAGCCGACAGTTTGCATACTAATCAACAGATGGCAGCACCAACGTTTGCTACCAGAGACAATATTCTGCTGCGATAACATCTGCTGGCACATTTGCGCTATATATCTTACTTAGTCCACAAGCACAGAACGACTTTATCTGTGACAAAATACATACTGAAATTCCGTCCATAAGCATTATTATATTTATTCCCGCCTACTATCCACAAAAATTCATCTGCCACTACCAGCACAGTAACATCTTTAATTTTAACCTCTAGCTCAGATTCCACTATCGCTGTTTCTTCTTGTGCATTTGTTAACAGTTTTCTCTCAAAACCTGGAGTGCTTTCCTGCAGACGTACATTCTTCAAGTGTAATCTTAAAAGACAACACACAAAGCCTAACGATAAAAGAGAGAGAGAAAAAAAGCAATTTAATCTAACTTCAATGCGAACTAAGATAGGTTATTTTCGAAGTGCTACCTCACAATACAGTTCCAAACGTCCTCTCCCTTTTTCGTTCATTCCGGTGATGTGACAATTACAGTCAACATTTCTGCTCTTTCAAATTTATCCGTGTTTTAGGACTATTTATATTAAGGTCAGTTCCAAAAATAACAACGTTCTGATCTACACCGCAAAACTTAGCAACAAGAAAGTCTGGTACAGAGGCAAAATAAAGTTATCAGTAACGCCCTCCGCAGATAATAATGCTTAAATTGCGATGGAGTGCACGCTCCCGTGGCAATTTCCCTCCACACCCATCCTCCCCCTTTCCTGCACCCACCTACATTTGCCCTCTGCAAATTTTAGCTTTAAATTCTTTCAACGTTTCTGGTAAATTATTCATGATTTCTCTTGGTAACTTATCCCAATCCCTCACACCCTTACCCAAAAAAAAAAAATCTTCCTACACCCTTCTTGTGCCTGAAATTGAGTGCCAACTTGTGGCCATGGTCATCTTTTCCTTTCCATGCATTACTTTTAATTCTCACACTAATATCTCTCCATGCCTCAAAAACAAACATGCTGGCGATGCTTCAACCTAACCAATATACAATAAACTGTACCTTGTTCCAAATGCTAATGCTTCCGAATTTTCGTATCTCATACTACATGTATGTTGAATTCACACTGAAACTATAAACACAAGTGACAAATTTACAAGCATTGTACATTACCGATGTAATTAGATAATGCAATTTTCTCGTGGAATTTGTAAATAATAAAACAAAGCCTGTTTCGTTTCTTTTTGTTGGTTGTAATTTAGCACAATTTTCTGCTCGTCAATTTTCTTGGGAGGTTTATTCTGGTCATATCTGTATATCAATGAACAATTAAGCATAACTGCAAGGTATTTGAAAATTTCATGGGTCCTAGGATGCTTCCTCTCCATGTGATATTAAGCAGTTGTTTAGCCTCTTTTAAATGAAAGTGGAAAAACACACGCTTGGGATCATGTGGGATCCAGTTTTAGTGATTACAACAGTAATGTCTGACTGAAGACACAAGTGCACTAAATGGTATGGAATTCTGTATGGAAAATCCAATGCTACATCACCAGCAAATTGAACATATTTTGATACATAATAGCACTGACGTCCTGAGGCAGATTTTTCTTTTTGATCTCACAGTCTTCTCCTTTACCAATCCAATGTGACAAAGAACCTTCTGTTTTGTTAAATACACCCCTGCACCCACATTACATTGTAATCTCCAGTTAGTCTACGAGTTGTGGTGGCAGTTGGCTTGATTACATGTGATACTGTCACCTGTAAACTACAAGTTGTAATTTGGCCATTCTTGATATCCGCAATGACCAGTAGGAAATGCCCCATGAAAGATTTAGATAAGGCTAGTTTGACACTGTTTTCTGAGTGTTTAATGGTTACGCTCTTAAACGCTTGGAAAAAGTGGCACAGAATTTTTCAGTGTGATTCAGAACGTTTTTGTGCCTCAAGGAGAGAAAAATTCATTGGACAAGATTTTTTGTGACAAGTAACTGTTTTGTCCTTCCAAACAAACAATGTGCAGCTCTGCCACATTAATGAGGTGCTCTGGCAGTTCAATAAACAATAGTCTTTTGCAGAAATTCTGTAATCAGTCCACTGGGGCAACATGGCTGGCTCAGATCTAAGATAGAAAATTTTCTGACAGGCCTCAGGTGGATGAAACCTGTAACTGCCAATTATACCAAGAATAAATGTGTGATTAAAGTTGTACATGAAGGATTAAAATAATTTCATTAAATATGGTAAAACATTTAACCACAAATATGCTAATATATCTTCATTTTGGATGATATTGTCTAAAATTAGTAAAGTTCAGTCTAGTAGAAGGGGATACGTATTTTATAGGAGGTTCAGGCACTGTCTACAGTGTAAATACTTAATTGTCCTTTTACGATATGCTGCATTCACACTAAAATTATAAACATTTGTGCATAACTGATGTAATTACTCAATTCACTTTTCTAGTGTCATTTTGAAACAATAAAACTTCCTGTTGTCTGTATAAACAATGTTTGCAGGAGAATGTTACATACTCGGATGATTGTTAATATATTCAACCTGTCAGACTCTACTAATATTATTGCCTTTTCCACACTCACCATCCGTAAACATTACAATCAGTGTACTCTATAGTGAAAGCTTAAGCCAAAATAAGCATATACACTTCCACCAAATTTCTTTATTTATACGGACATTTACAATATAACCAATTGAACACATTCACAAAAAGTAATAATGGAATAAATTACTAGTGTAAAACATAACGCAAATGCAAATCTTTTCCGTTTAGTTTACTGTTGTGTTGTAAGTATTTCACCTACCGTCGAGGCATCATCAGCGACAAATCTGCTTTAAAGTTGTATATGCAGCTTTACATACATATTAAATTATATTATTACCCGATTGTGAACATGAATTATGTTTTATTTTTTACTTTTACTTACTATTTACATTGGTTAGTTCTGGTTTGTAGGTGTACATTTCTGCTTTTCACCCAAAGCATGTTCTGATTGCATTACAATAGTTACAATTTTTGCAAACTGGTAAATTCAAATACTGCAATGTCTCGCCATTTAATTGTCTGTTGTGGCTATCTCGTTTGTTTATGTCGTGGCTTGTGCTGACAGCACCAGTTTTGAATGTGCTTGAATGAGTCTGTTTTATAGTTATGTGTGACGTATGTGTGTGCGTCTGTATATTTTTGCGTTTGTTTTGTCTGTTGAGTTTGTGTATACTAACTTAAGTAATGTTTGATTTGTGAGGTTTACCTGTGCATTCCACGTCCGTTTACTTTATGTTTTGCTTTCAGAATATACAAGTTTCTGTATAGTGATTGTATTTTGCCTCTTGTTGGTGATAGTGTGAATAAGTGTATCGCTGGTTATGACTGTAGGTGAATGGTCATTTTCCATTAGGTGTCCGGCGAATGTGGATTGGTTACGGTTTCTTTGGTGCTCTCATGTGTTCTTTATATCTGATTTGGAACTGTCGTCATGTCTGCTTTGTCTGCTGCCTTTAACATTTTCAACATGTGAGAAGGTGAATTGTCATATTTTTTTTTGTGCCCGATTGGATTTATATTTCCGTTTGAGCAGAGTTGTCAATTTGTAATGCAATGTTGATGCCTTGTTTTTGAAAATGTTTGTGACTAGGTGTGTATATGTTAAAATATGTCATTGAATACCATTTCCTCATATTTTCATTGTCAGGTGGCATCTGTGTGGCTGAAGTTGGGTTGTGTTATTTATTGTTTGTTCTTTTTAAATTTGGTTCATGATTATTCTGTATAGTGCAGTTCATGTCCATTATTGTTGGCATTTCATTTATTGCATTGAGTTCTATTTGGTAGTTTTTCTTGTTTTGTGGGATTCAGTTTAGCATGAAATGTATTGCAGCTTATTTGTTATTATGTGGGTGGTTTGATGTGGAATGTATTAATAGGTCTGTTGCTGTAGGTTTCCTGTATATCTGGAACGACAGTTTATTTGCGTGCTTTGTAATGGTGGGACCCAGAGAATTCAGTTTTCTGTTGTTTTCCTTTTCAATTGTAATTGTGATTATGTTGTCTATAGCAGAAAAAGGCTGGAAAGAGTGTCATTACTACAAATCTGTACTAGACATATTTGTTTAATTCTTCATTTGAAGCTAGGGAAGTCAAGGATTGGAATAAGTTACCAAGAAGGTGTGAAGACAGAAATATTTTTAAAGGAAAAAGCTGTATGTATCATAAACAGTTTGATACAGAAATTGCCACAGGGACATAGTTTTTTTCTGTCATCAGTGTTGCCTGGTTTGAAGCAATCCTCCATCTTTTCCTGCCTTGCACTAACCTCTTACTCTCAACATACCCCTTACATCCTACATCTTTAACTATATACTTCACGTATTCTCTGTCTTCACCTACAGTTAATTCTTATCCTGAACTGTTCCCTCCACTAACAGATTAACCATTCTCACGTCTCTTAAAATTTGACCCAGTATCCTGGATCTTATATCTGCAAGTCTCTTTCGCAACCTTCCTTCTTTAGCCATCATTTCCAAAACACGTACATTTTGCACATTATCTCTTCATCTAATTTTCAGAATTCTTCTGCAGTACCATATTGCAAATGCTTCAATTTTCCTTAACCTTGTCCAACATCCACACTAACAGATGTATGTATCTCATGATGCTACTTTCATTACAACCACTTCATTCTTACATACATAAAAAGCTATTTTTCTATCACTATATTTTAGACTAAACTTCATTAAAATTTTGAAAATTTTGCCACACCTAACATTGTCAAAAGCTTTTTCTAAATCGAAGAACGCCAAAAAGAATATCTCTGTTATTCTTGGTCCGCCCATCAAGTATTTATCTATGCCAGAATTGCTTCTTTTGTACCACACTCATTGACTCCCTTGTAATTAATCACAATAATAATGTGCCAATCATTCTCATGTATGACACTCTGCATTTTACAAATACAAACACTTCTTTACTCAATCTTTATTCAGTGTAGATTTTTGTTTCTTTTTTAAAATAATAATATTAAAACTGGCTTTACTATTAGAAAAGATATATTGCTTCAGGAAATAGAAATCATTTCACTGCACTTATTTTCAAATAACTCTTCCCTATTTCTGGCTCCATGTATGTTTGTCATGTTTTACTTCACCAACACTGCAGCTATTCCAAATGCAGCTGTCTCATCCATACAGTCCTGAGGTCTGGTCCATCTTACTCCTATGTGTCACCGATTTAAAAACATGAAATACAAATGCAAATGCAAATTATTACTACTGCCTATCAGACTTGCTTTCATTCACCATTATGGTGACATTGTCATCACCTGACTGTAATTAGATTTACACCATCTATAGAAATCCCCACTGGAAAATTAATGGTTCTATTATGATCCCCCCATACCAGATCTTTAACTGCTCATCCTCACAATATTTACTAAAATTTGGGGATAAATAGGTTAACACTGGCTTTTCCGCGATATGAGCATAGGACAGCATTGTTCCTACAATAACCAATTAACTAAATACGTCAAAGAGAGCAAGTTTCATTTAAGGATTATTACTCGTTTCTGATGGTCTTGCATTAGGTGTTGGTAACATAAGTGCAGTGATGCACACAGCAATAAAAACTTTCAGGTTTTATTTCATGTATTTTGTTTTGTGCATGTAGGTCAGTGGCATAGTGTAGCATCCAGCCTACAGTAACTTTATTACTCATTTTACTTTTAAATATTAAGGGCAATGTCAGTATGTAATTCAGTTTTAATAGTTCACTCCCAGTTTCATAAATGTGTTTCCGTAGGAATTGAAAGTTTTGTTTTTTATTTATTATGTTAGAATGTTACAGTAAACTATGCCCCAGATGTTAATAATACACACATAAGTAAGAAATTATGCCCACATCAGCTAGTTGTCTGCAACTTTATTTTTGTCAATTTACTGGTTTTCATGTTGAAAAAGGTTGAGAAACGCTGGTCTAGGGCATTTGCTGCTTGGCAGTAGTGAGACTCTTGTAAAACTTTCTTCAGAGAAATGCCATCAAAATATGCAAAATGCTCACTACTAACAAATTTAATACTCGAATATTTCTGTGTTCTTATATTTCCTACACTCTTGATTAAATGCAAAGTGTGCAGCTATTGTTTCAATGGCATTGCTGACACAGGCAAAGGTACCGGTTGTAGATCACACTTATTTAGATGTCCTCTATGTGTCAATGATGTAAGCTCCCACTAACATTACTTTTGCAGTGCTGGCAATCCCTTCCACTCTCAACTGATACTTAACCAGTACAGAGCAAATAATGAGCTTTCACTTTCCACCATTTGGTTCTAAAATCTGCAACAGAATATTAACGTCTACTTTCCCCCTTTAAAGATTTCTCACTTCTATGTTCAATTCAATTATAAAAGCAAACCACTCGGAAAGCACACTCCCCATCCCACTTCCCTAGGAAAGTGGTGAACGGTCATCGATTGCGACAAGAATCCGTCAGAATTCTCACCGCACGCCTCACGCTCTGAGGAAGTGCTACCTCTCATCATCGTGGTTGCATCTACTCCAGTGTTGAACTAGAGAGAATTGAAGACATACTACAGAAATGATCCTGTGAAGTATGATCTTGATTATTATCGCTTGCAAACCTTCTTAAATCTAGTAACGTCGGTACCAAAGTCCTTTGAGACGAGGAAATAAATTTTTACTATATCGTCAAAAAACTAGGCCCCACTCTACCATCTCTACCTCAGGTACTTTTATTGGACAAGTTACATCAATTGCAGCGGCACAAAATGCACAGAAGCCACTCGAAAGATATTAACATTCAAATTATGGTCTACCGTAAGAAACGACCCGTCGTGCCGCCTGGCGACCAAACAAGGGAACAGACACTTGGTTTAGTCACTAACTCTCCCACAAGACGGAAGCACTTTCACAGTTTTCCTGTGACGGATCAAAAAACAGACGGAGCACACTAAATACAAACACTCCTGAAGTCGCACAAAATATCTTCCTACCTCCTCAATAACTTTTAACGCACTTCCACTATACATACATTATCACTACACGCAAATGTTTTAAAACAGACAGTCTATGGTTGGTTCTTTATTGGCCCAACAATAGCCGGGCACTACAAAAATTTGGTTATAGACTCATTTAATGTTCCCCTCCACGGAAATCTTTAGTAAAAGGCGAAAGATTTATGCGATTTGAAGGGAAACAAGAGTAACAGCAAAACCTTTTTTCGCACCATATATCCACTCACGACACAGAAAACTCGTATGAGTTGCGCCGCCAACGTAACATAGTCAAAGCAATCTGTGCTACCTCATTCGCCTAAAATGACGCACATAAATTTTCACCGCTACTTACTACGAGCAAAGCTCGACACGGTGACACCACTGTACAGTTGACAGTTTATTGCAGCTGAAACTCATTTCTAGTTTCAATAATTGGCAGCTTCATCGACAGAGAGCAGCACGAGTTACAACTAAGACAAGTTTCCCTCTTTACCAACAGAGAGTACCACTGACGTCCACGCGAAAAACTTTCAATGCAGCTGGCTAGATAAGAGAGACAAATAGGAATATTATGGAATTCAGAACTACATAATAACTTCCGATTCAAAGTGCTTATATTCGGATCGTCTAACGCATTGCAGTCGGAAAAACCCAATCTACCAAACAAGCTAATATTATTACACAATAGAGAAAATCCCATACAACCCTTTCATACTGAAATACGCAGAACACCTCCAATCTGCAGAAAACAAAGACCTGTGCTACGGAACAGATGTTTACCTCACTTTCATCAACGCTCCGCATGCCTAACGTCGTAAAATACAGACATCCTGTGAAACTCTTTATCACATATACACACGGGGACCAGTCAGCAACGCTGATCCACCCCATATTTGGATTTCATTAGACCGGGACAGCGCGAACGCAGTCCCGACTACCAAAAATTATGCGCCCGAGTTATCCACATTAGGGATAATCGCAGGGGTCAGCCTAACCGAAGTGCAATGGAAGAGCCTCACCCTGGAGGAACCGCCTTCATGATCACGGTAACCCCTACGCCAGGTAAGTATACCGAACAGCAGCAGCAGCAGCGTCATCTGGCGCAGATTTCCTGCAGTGCAGTTGCAGTTCCAGGGGGTTCCCTTTTCCTGTTGTCCTGTTGTGGGATTCTTGGACTAACTTCTGACTTAGTCTTTGAATTTGAAATTTTCGTCTGGTTGGGCAAAGCCCGTCTGCCTTTCTTTAGCCATGGTTACAAAAATATCTAAGTCTAATTTCTAAGTCTAACATCTAAATCTACTGTTTTTTTGATTTTTGAACTTTTGTGATTTTTTTAACTAAAACTAAGGGGGGGGGGGTTATATACATTGACATATTTGCATGGGAACCTAGATATAAGCATTTAAGCCTACCTAAGCTAATGGTGGGTTTTGACTTATGATGGCCTACTTAAATCTATTGGGGGTCATAAGATATATACAGGGCCTACATTTACGGTGTGGGGCCTATTTACAGCTAGTGGTGGACTTGGGGTTTTGGAGGAGTGGTCTAAAAAGTTTTAAACTGCCTCGTCAGTGTCAGCCTGGGTCGTTTGACCTGGCGCATTTCGTCTGATTCGTCACCTATATCAGAAATTAATTTATGTTTGGATGCAGAACATTTCTGGAAAAATATTTCTGATTTTGCCTTTATTGTGTCACCTAGGGGTGGAAAACAGAGAGATCGCCTGATTTCCCGGTTTCTGACGTACCTCGGAGCATCCGAGATGACGCGCAGCGCTCTGTTTTCCAGTGCTTGCAATTTGTTTACATGACAGTCGGCCGCCATGCTCCATATTTCCGAACCGTACAGGAATGTAGGCTGGATTATCGCACGGTAAAGGAGGAGTTTTGTCTCCGTGGATAGACCGTCGCCTCTCAGCAGGGGGTAGAGGCCGGCTAGTTTCGCTCTTGATCTGTTTTTTACTTCGGCTACATGTTTACCCCACGTGAGCCTTCTGTCTAGTCGCAGCCCCAAGTATTTTACTTGGTCCACCCAGTCTAATTCCAGATCCCTGATATGCAGCTTTATGTCTGGAATTTTAATTTTTGTGGAGAAGATGATAGGCTGGCATTTAGTCTCATTTATTTTGATGCGCCATCGGTTGCACCATTGCGTCATCTTGTCCAGGTGTCTTTGGACTTTTCCAATTGCATATTTTAAATTCTTGTTGCTCGCGAATATGTTTGTGTCGTCCGCGTACAGAGACATGTAACTCTCTGTTGTATGAGGGCCGTCGTTGGCGTAAATAAGAAAAAGTGGAGGCCCAATCCTACTTCCCTGAGGGACGCCAGCTTCTATGTCCTTGAGAGTACTATCTGCGTTGTCATGGTATACATAGAATTTCCTGTTGGTTAGGTAGGAATGCAGTAGATGTATTAAATTGTCTGGCACATTGTATTTATGTAGCTTGAAGAGTAGGCCTTCGTGCCACACTCGGTCAAAAGCTTTCTCTATGTCTATGAATATCGCAGCAGTACCACTTCCTGCCTGCTTTTCTTTGCAGATGTGCTCCACAAACCTTGTACATTGTTGCACTGTGCTGTGCTCTTTTCTGAACCCGAATTGCTGCGGTATTATGATGTTGTTGCTCTCAAGGAATTTGTTCAGTCTGTCCAACATCACTCCTTCAAGCATTTTGCCCATGATAGGCAAGAGCGAGATGGGCCTATAGATTTCTGGCATTGTCCTGTTTTTGTTTGCTTTTGGAATTGCTATAACTTTGGCTATTTTCCAGTCCTTTGGAAAGTAGCTCAGGTTCAGACAGGCGTTGAAGGTCGAGGTTATAAATCTAATGGCTTGTGGAGGCAGATTTTTGACTTGGAGGGCGGAGATCTTGTCATACCCCGTTGCCTTTTTGGATTTAAGGCCTCGTATGATAGACTCCACCTCCTCGTCATTTGTTTTTTGCACATAATTCTGCGGTCCGATGTGGATCAAGCGGTTTACTACACTCAGAACATGTTCCTTGTGAGATTCGCTTACATCGTCAGCTATTTCGTTCGGTTTGAAATGAGTTTCTAGCGTGTCCGCAAGGAGCTGAGCCTTCCCAGCTGGGTCGTACACAAACCCCTGCGGTCCACGTAGAGGCCGAATAGGTTCGGCTGTCTTGCTGACTGACTTCGCAAGTGCCCATATCTTTCTGTTGTTGTTTTGTACTGCTGCGAGTTTTCTTTGCCAGTCTTGATGTCGATGTATTTTCAGATTCTCCCTGATTTCATCTACTAGGTGGTTGACCATCCTTCTGTCAGCCGGGTCGCGCCATCGTTGCCACCTCTTGCGGATTCTATTTTTAAGCAGGATAAGATTTTTGATGTGATCTGGGATCGATGGTTTTCCACAGATCATAACTGTTTTTGTAGTTGCCTGCTTCATGCATTCTTGCATTACAGATGTAAGTTTGGCAACTGCTACGTCTACTTCTTCAGTTGTCCCTAGAGTAGGTAGCTCCGCAAGGTGCAACGTGACATCATCCTTGTAATGGTTCCAATTTGTCTGGAATCTATTGTAAGTCCTCTGTTGCTGGTGCTCTAGTAGTCTGACTGACAGAAGAATCGGATTGTGATCGGAACTAAGCTCGCATTGGGTTGATACTTCCCTCTGCCATCTTAGTCCTTTCACAACGAATACATCCAGAACGTCCGGTTGACGCCCTGCCGCACTCGGGAAGTGGGTTGGTACGTCGGGCGCCAGCACTTCGACATTTCTGCCGGCGTGTAGCACCCTAAGTAGCCCCCTTCCATTCCGATTGGTAAGTCTACTATGCCAGATCTGGCTCTTGGCATTCAAGTCACCACCTAGTATTACTGTTTCATTCCTACCTAACAGTGCTTGCACATTTTCCTCCTTGAGCTCCTTGTGTGGTGGATTATAGACTGCGACTAGATGCAAAGGTACCCCGTTTACTACGATCTCGACGGCCGTGTGCTCCAGGTCACCTGTCTGTGCGTCAGGCAGGTCTCTGTGGACCAGCCTGTTTTTGATCAGGACAGCAGTGCCACCCCCCTGCGTCTGTCTGTCAGTACGAGTCACAATGTAATTTCTCATCCTGAAGTTATTTCCTGGATTGAGATGGGTTTCCCCTATTAGTGCAATGTCAATGTCTTTTTCGTTGAGGTAGTTTAGTAGCTCTAGTTGCTTGTTAGAAATGCCATTGGCATTCCATGCTAATATATTTAATGTCGATTTAGTCTGTCTCGCCATCGCTGAAGAATTCGCTGGCGGCTTGTACTAGGATGAGTCCCTTGGCTAGCATACTGTCGGCCTCACGAAATTTGGTGAGCACGGTTTTCACCGTGCTTATCATCTTTCGAAGGTCAAATTCCTTTAGAAAAGAGACTATCTCAGCAAAGTCGGAGCCGAATCCTCCAGCTTTGGTTTGTCTGTCTGGCTTGCTTTGGTCCTGGTTGCGGTCAGTCTTGTCGCGCTTTTCGTTATTGTCAGTCTGTTTCTTGGCAGCCACGATAGCTCGCAGGATGCTGGCCCAGACAATTAGAACACTTGGGTGGTTCATCTTTTGTTTTAGTACACGTCTTTGTTAGATGTTCCCCGGAGCACTTGACGCAGCGTGGATTTATCCTGCAGTTCTTTTGCCCATGACCAAATCTTTGGCACCTGTGGCATTGAGAGGGTCCCTCTGGTGTCTTATACACCTCTACTTTGACCCTTAGGTATAGGAATCTATCTAGGTCATAGATTTTTCTTCCTTCCTCTGTGTTGTCCAAAGTTATCATATAAAGTGGCATGGGTACTCTCCCATTTGTTTCTTTGTCAAATCTGGTCAGTTGTGACACGCTCTTTGCTGGGTAGTGTAGTCTTACCAGCTCGTCACGCATGACTGATGGGTCCATGTCGATAGGCAGCTGCCTCATTACTACCTTAAGAGGTTTCATTTGGTCATTGACGTCAAATGTATGAAACTGGGCTTTCTTTTCTTTAAAGTAAACCATTAGCGCGGAGTAGTCGATGTGGTTGTACACCTGGTACTTAATGCTAGAGGATTTGTAAGCTAGGTGCAGTGGACCCGTTAGCTTTTTCCTCAGTTCTTCAGCTACTTTGAAGTAACCTGCAGTTTCATAAACAATTATCGGGGGTACCTTTGGTTCACGCGGTTGTTGGGGCCTTTGACTGTCATGTCCCGTGTCTGGTGCAGCATCGTTGAGGTCCTGTAGGGGCTCAAAACGATTCCCCGTGGGCACATTCGGCACGGAAACTATCTCCTCAGCTTCCATGTCGAGCGAACCCACATCTCCAGAGCGCTGACGCTTTGAGGCGGGAGGCTGGGGCTGTTGGGAGGACATGGCCTCGGAAGCCCTTGCGGACTCCGTGGCGGTCTGGGTTATAGAATCACTTGTTGAATGGCTTTTCCTGTCCTACACTTAACCTACACAAACTAATGACAGGGGATGTTGCACTGGCCCTTAGTTGTCACCGTTGGGTATCCAGGACAATGCAACCCTACACCTCTCACTCGGGGGTTCCACCCAGGGGGTGGGCCGGTATACCGAACGCGGCCTACGCTCCCTCTTAAGTAGCCACAGAGCCGCCTCCGAAGTGCGCGAGAACTGCTCCGATGGATACCCTACAGACCACGTCGCGTGTATGAAATTACTTCCGCGCAACATCGCTCCTATTCAGCAACAAAGCAAAAGTAGATATCGATAGCCAAATACTTCTTGGTTATGGTTTTTACTACATTTACTGACCGCTCGTCATACCTTGCTCCATTCCATCAGCCGACAGTTTGCATACTAATCAACAGATGGCAGCACCAACGTTTGCTACCAGAGACAATATTCTGCTGCGATAACATCTGCTGGCACATTTGCGCTATATATCTTACTTAGTCCACAAGCACAGAACGACTTTATCTGTGACAAAATACATACTGAAATTCCGTCCATAAGCATTATTATATTTATTCCCGCCTACTATCCACAAAAATTCATCTGCCACTACCAGCACAGTAACATCTTTAATTTTAACCTCTAGCTCAGATTCCACTATCGCTGTTTCTTCTTGTGCATTTGTTAACAGTTTTCTCTCAAAACCTGGAGTGCTTTCCTGCAGACGTACATTCTTCAAGTGTAATCTTAAAAGACAACACACAAAGCCTAACGATAAAAGAGAGAGAGAAAAAAAGCAATTTAATCTAACTTCAATGCGAACTAAGATAGGTTATTTCGAAGTGCTACCTCACAATACAGTTCCAAACGTCCTCTCCCTTTTTCGTTCATTCCGGTGATGTGACAATTACAGTCAACATTTCTGCTCTTTCAAATTTATCCGTGTTTTAGGACTATTTATATTAAGGTCAGTTCCAAAAATAACAACGTTCTGATCTACACCGCAAAACTTAGCAACAAGAAAGTCTGGTACAGAGGCAAAATAAAGTTATCAGTAACGCCCTCCGCAGATAATAATGCTTAAATTGCGATGGAGTTCACGCTCCCGTGGCAATTTCCCTCCACACCCATCCTCCCCCTTTCCTGCACCCGCCTACATTTGCCCTCTGCAAATTTTAGCTTTAAATTCTTTCAACGTTTCTGGTAAATTATTCATGATTTCTCTTGGTAACTTATTCCAATCCCTCACACCCTTACCCAAAAAAAATAAAATCTTCCTACACCCTTCTTGTGCCTGAAATTGAGTGCCAGCTTGTGGCCATGGTCATCTTTTCCTTTCCATGCATTACTTTTTAATTCTCACACTAATATCTCTCCATGCCTCAAAAACAAACATGCTGGCGATGCTTCAACCTAACCAATATACAATAAACTGTACCTTGTTCCAAATGCTAATGCTTCCGAATTTTCGTATCTCATACTACATGTATGTTGAATTCACACTGAAACTATAAACACAAGTGACAAATTTACAAGCATTGTACATTACCGATGTAATTAGTTAATGCAATTTTCTCGTGGAATTTGTAAATAATAAAACAAAGCCTGTTTCGTTTCTTTGTGTTGGTTGTAATTTAGCACAATTTTCTGCTGGTCAATTTTCTTGGGAGGTTTATTCTGGTCATATCTGTATATCAATGAACAATTAAGCATAACTGCAAGGTATTTGAAAATTTCATGGGTCCTAGGATGCTTCCTCTCCATGTGATATTAAGCAGTTGTTTAGTCTCTTTTTAAATGAAAGTGGAAAAACACACGCTTGGATCATGTGGGATCCTGTTTTAGTGATTACAACAGTAATGTCTGACTGAAGACACAAGTGCACTAAATGGTATGGAATTCTGTATGGAAAATCCAATGCTACATCACCAGCAAATTGAACATATTTTGATTACATAATAGCACTGACGCCCTGAGGCAGATTTTTCTTTTTGAGCTCACAGTCTTCTCCTTTACCAATCCAATGTGACAAAGAACCTTCTGTTTTGTTAAATACACCCCTGCACCCACATTACATTGTAATCTCCAGTTAGTCTACGAGTTGTGGTGGCAGTTGGCTTGATACATGTGATACTGTCACCTGTAAACTACAAGTTGTAATTTGGCCATTCTTGATATCCGCAATGACCAGTAGGAAATGCCCCATGAAAGATTTAGATAAGGCTAGTTTGACACTGTTTTCTGAGTGTTTAATGGTTACGCTCTTAAACGCTTGGAAAAAGTGGCACAGAATTTTTTCAGTGTGATTCAGAATGTTTTTGTGCCTCAAGGAGAGAAAAATTCGTTGGACAAGATTTTTTGTGACAAGTAACTGTTTTGTCCTTCCAAACAAACAATGTGCAGCTCTGCCACATTAATGAGGTGCTCTGGCAGTTCAATAAACAATAGTCTTTTGCAGAAATTCTGTAATCAGTCCACTGGGGCAACATGGCTGGCTCAGATCTAAGATAGAAAATTTTCTGACAGGCCTCAGGTGGATGAAATCTGTAACTGCCAATTATACCAAGAATAAATGTGTGATTAAAGTTGTACATGAAGGATTAAAATAATTTCATTAAATATGGTAAAACATTTAACCACAAATATGCTAATATATCTTCATTTTGGATGATATTGTCTAAAATTAGTAAAGTTCAGTCTAGTAGAAGGGGATACGTATTTTATAGGAGGTTCAGGCACTGTCTACAGTGTAAATACTTAATGTCCTTTTACGATATGCTGCATTCACACTAAAATTATAACATTTGTGCATAACTGATGTAATTACTCAATTCACTTTTCTAGAGTCATTTTGAAACAATAAAACTTCCTGTTGTCTGTATAAACAATGTTTGCCAGCAGAATGTTACATACTCTGATGATTGTTAATATATTCAACCTGTCAGACTCTACTAATCTTATTGCCTTTTCCACACTCACCATCCGTAAACATTACAATCAGTGAAACACCCGATACTCTATAGTGAAAGCTTAAGCCGAATAAGCAATATACACTTCCACCAAATTTCTGTATTTATACGGGACATTTACAATATAACCAATTGAACACATTCACAAAAAGTAATAATGGAATAAATTACTAGTTTAAAACATAACGCCAATGCAAATCTTTTCCATTTAGTTTACTGTTGTGTCGTAAGCATTTCACCTACCGTCGAGGCATCATCAGCGACAAATCTGCATTAAAGTTGTATATGCAGCTTTACATACATATTAAATTATATTATTACCCGATTGTGAACATGAATTATGTTTTATTTTTACTTTTACATACTATTTACATTGGTTAGTTCTGGTTTGTAGGTGTACATTTCTGCTTTTCACCCAAAGCATGTTCTGATTGCATTACAATAGTTACAATTTTTGCAAACTGGTAAATTCAAATACTGCAATGTTTCGCCATTTAATTGTCTGTTGTGGCTATCTCGTTTGTTTATGTCGTGGCTTGTGCTGACAGCACCAGTTTTGAATGTGCTTGAATGAGTCTGTTTTATAGTTATGTGTGACGTATGTGTGTGCGTCTGTATATTTTTGCGTTTGTTTTGTCTGTTGAGTTTGTGTATACTAACTTAAGTAATGTTTGATTAGTGAGGTTTACCTGTGCATTCCACGTCCGTTTACTTTATGTTTTGCTTTCAGAATATACAAGTTTCTGTATAGTGATTGTATTTTGCCTCTTGTTGGTGATAGTGTAAATAAGTGTATCGCTGGTTATGACTGTAGGTGAATGGTCATTTTCCATGAGGTGTCCGGCGAATGTGGATTGGTTACGGTTTCTTTAGTGCTCTCATGTGTTCTTTATATCTGATTTGGAACTGTCGTCAGGTCTGCTTTGTGTATACTGCCTTTAACATTTTCAACATGTGAGAAGGTGAATTGTCGTATTTTTTTGTGCCCGATTGGATTTTTATTTGCGTTTGAGCAGAGTTGTCAATTTGTAATGCAATGTTGATGCCTTGTTTTTGAAAATGTTTGTGACTAGGTGTGTATATGTTAAAATATGTCATTGAATACCATTTCCTCATATTTTCATTGTCAGGTGGCATCTGTGTGGCTGAAGTTGGGTTGTGTTATTTATTGTTTGTTCTTTTTAAATTTGGTTCATGATTATTCTGTATAGTGCAGTTCATGCCCATTATTGTTGGCATTTCATTTATTGCATTGAGTTCTATTTGGTAGTTTTTCTTGTTTTGTGGGATTCAGTTTAGCATGAAATGTATTGCAGCATATTTGTTATTATGTGGGTGGTTTGATGTGGAATGTATTAATAGGTCTGTTGCTGTAGGTTTCCTGTATATCTGGAACGACAGTTTATTTGCGTGCTTTGTAATGGTGGGACCCAGAGAATTCAGTTTTCTGTTGTTTTCCTTTTCAATTGTAATTGTGATTATGTTGTCTATAGCAGAAAAAGGCTGGAAAGAGTGTCATTACTACAAATCTGTACTAGACATATTTGTTTAATTCTTCATTTGAAGCTAGGGAAGTCAAGGATTGGAATAAGTTACCAAGAAGGTGTGAAGACAGAAATATTTTTAAAGGAAAAAGCTGTATGTATCATAAACAGTTTGATACAGAAATTGCCACAGGGACATAGTTTTTTTCTGTCATCAGTGTTGCCTGGTTTGAAGCAATCCTCCATCTTTTCCTGCCTTGCACTAACCTCTTACTCTCAACATACCCCTTACATCCTACATCTTTAACTATATACTTCACGTATTCTCTGTCTTCACCTACAGTTAATTCTTATCCTGAACTGTACCCTCCACTAACAGATTAACCATTCTCACGTCTCTTAAAATTTGACCCAGTATCCTGGATCTTATATCTGCAAGTCTCTTTCGCAACCTTCCTTCTTTAGCCATCATTTCCAAAACACGTACATTTTGCACATTATCTCTTCATCTAATTTTCAGAATTCTTCTGCAGTTCCATATTGCAAATGCTTCAATTTTCCTTAACCTTGTCCAACATCCACACTAACAGATGTATGTATCTCATGATGCTACTTTTATTACAACCACTTCATTCTTACATACATAAAAAGCTATTTTTCTATCACTATATTTTAGACTAAACTTCATTAAAATTTTGAAAATTTTGCCACACCTAACATTGTCAAAAGCTTTTTCTAAATCGAAGAACGCCAAAAAGAATATCTCTGTTATTCTTGGTCCGCCCATCAAGTATTTATCTATGCCAGAATTGCTTCTTTTGTACCACACTCATTGACTCCCTTGTAATTAATCACAATAATAATGTGCCAATCATTCTCATGTATGACACTCTGCATTTTACAAATACAAACACTTCTTTACTCAATCTTTATTCAGTGTAGATTTTTGTTTCTTTTTTAAAATAATAATATTAAAACTGGCTTTACTATTAGAAAAGATATATTGCTTCAGGAAATAGAAATCATTTCACTGCACTTATTTTCAAATAACTCTTCCCTATTTCTGGCTCCATGTATGTTTGTCATGTTTTACTTCACCAACACTGCAGCTATTCCAAATGCAGCTGTCTCATCCATACAGTCCTGAGGTCTGGTCCATCTTACTCCTATGTGTCACCGATTTAAAAACATGAAATACAAATGCAAATGCAAATTATTACTACTGCCTATCAGACTTGCTTTCATTCACCATTATGGTGACATTGTCATCACCTGACTGTAATTAGATTTACACCATCTATAGAAATCCCCACTGGAAAATTAATGGTTCTATTATGATCCCCCCATACCAGATCTTTAACTGCTCATCCTCAAAATATTTACTAAAATTTGGGGATAAATAGGTTAACACTGGCTTTTCCGCGATATGAGCATAGGACAGCATTGTTCCTACAATAACCAATTACGTCAAAGAGAGCAA
This sequence comes from Vandiemenella viatica, assembly GCA_031002005.1. Taxonomy (NCBI): domain Eukaryota; kingdom Metazoa; phylum Arthropoda; class Insecta; order Orthoptera; family Morabidae; genus Vandiemenella; species Vandiemenella viatica. Next base: position 42,988 of record JARYHS010012073.1, read on the forward strand.
GTTTCATTTAAGGATTATTACTCGTTTCTGATGGTCTTGCATTAGGTGTTGGTAACATAAGTGCAGTGATGCACACAGCAATAAAAACTTTCAGGTTTTATTTCATGTATTTTGTTTTGTGCATGTAGGTCAGTGGCATAGTGTAGCATCCAGCCTACAGTAACTTTATTACTCATTTTACTTTTAAATATTAAGGGCAATGTCAGTATGTAATTCAGTTTTAATAGTTCACTCCCAGTTTCATAAATGTGTTTCCGTAGGAATTGAAAGTTTTGTTTTTTTTTATTATGTTAGAATGTTACAGTAAACTATGCCCCAGATGTTAATAATACACACATAAGTAAGAAATTATGCCCACATCAGCTAGTTGTCTGCAACTTTATTTTTGTCAATTTACTGGTTTTCATGTTGAAAAAGGTTGAGAAACGCTGGTCTAGGGCATTTGCTGCTTGGCAGTAGTGAGACTCTTGTAAAACTTTCTTCAGAGAAATGCCATCAAAATATGCAAAATGCTCACTACTAACAAATTTAATACTCGAATATTTCT